>CM070096.1:21126099-21131099 GCA_036178185.1 Liparis tanakae
CGTGTGTGTGGGGACTGGGGCGTGGGGGCGTGGGGACGTGGGACATGGGGGACGTGTGGGGAGCGTGGGGACATGTGGGAGCGTGGGGATGTGGGGAGCGTGGGGCGTGGGGGGGTGTGGGGACATGTGTGGGGACGTGTGGGGGAGCGTGGGGAGGCGTGTGGGAACGTGTGTGGGGAGCGTGTGGGGGATGTGTGTGGGGACATGTGGGGACGTGTGTGGGGAGCGTGTGGGGGTGGGGCGTGGGGAGGTGGGGGGGGGGCGTGTGGGGCGTGGGGACGTGTGGGGGCGTGGGGGGGGGATGTGTGGGGGGGGACGTGTGGGGCGGGGTGGGGGAGCGGTGGGGAGCGGGGACGTGTGGGGAGCGTGGGGAGGGGGCGGGGACATGGGGGAGTGTGGGGGACAGTCAAGGTGAGTGTGGGGGCCGATACGTGGTGGGCGTGGGGACGTGGGGCGTGGGGGAGCGTGGGGGCGTGGGGGACATGGGGGAGCGGGGAGCGTGGGGGACATGTGGGGACGTGTGGGGGAGCGTGGGGGACATGTGGGGGCGTGTGGGGAGGGGGATGTGGGGACGTGGGGAGCGTGTGGGGGGGGTGGGGGACGTGGGGCGGGGGTGTGGGGAGCGTGGGGCGTGTGGGGACATGTGGGGAGCGTGGGGGACTGTGGGGGACGTGTGGGGAGCGGGGGTGTGGGGGGGGGGAGTGGGGACGTGGGGGCGTGGGGACGTGTGGGGGGGCGTGTGGGGACGTGTGGGGACGTGTGGGCGTGTGGGGACATGTGGGGAGCGTGGGGACGTGGGGAGCGGGGGGGACATGTGGGGGCGTGGGGGCATGGGGCGTGGGGACGTGGGGAGCGTGTGGGGCGTGTGGGGGACATGTGGGGACGTGTGGGGAGCGTGTGGGACATGGGGGAGCGTGTGGGGGATGGGGGCGTGGGGGACATGTGGGGGGCGGGGACGGGGGCGTGGGGACGGTGGGGACGTGGGGAGCGTGGGGGGAGCGTGGGGGCGTGGGCGTGGGGACGTGTGGGGGAGCGTGGGGGCGTGTGGGGACGTGTGGGGGAGCGTGTGGGACGTGTGGGGACGTGTGTGGGGACGTGTGTGGGGCGTGGGCGGGGTGGGGACGTGTGTGGGGGGGCGTGGGGAGCGTGGGGAGCGTGGGGGCGTGTGGGGGGACGTGTGGGGAGCGTGTGGGGACATGTGGGGGCGTGGGGATGGGGGCGTGTGGGGGCGTGTGGGGACGTGGGGACGTGTGGGGGAGCGTGGTGGGGGGATGTGTGGGGAGCGTGGGACGTGGGGGACGTGGGGACGGGGAGCGTGTGGGGAGCGTGTGGGGACGTGGGACGTGGGGAGCGTGTGGGGACGTGTGGGGGGTGGGGACGTGTGTGGGAGCGTGGGGAGCGTGGGGGGACGTGGGGGTGGGGGCGTGGTGGGGACGTGGGGGGCGTGGGGGGGGGCGTGGGGAGCGTGGGGGCGTGGGGCATGTGTGTGTGGGGGGCGTGTGGGGGGTGGGGCGTGGGTGTGTGGGGCGGGGTGTGTGGGGCATGTGGGGTGTGTGGGGGCATGTGTGTGTGGGCGTGCAGGGGGCGTGTGGGGCGTGTGTGTGTGGGATGTGTGTGTGTGTGGGCGTGGGGGTGTGTGGGATGTGTGTGTGTGTGGGCGTGGGGGGCGTGTGGGGGGCGTGTGGGTGTGTGGGATGTGTGTGGGTGTGGCGTGGGGGGCGTGTGTGGGTGTGGTGTGTGTGGGATGTGTGTGTATCTCTGTGTGTGCGTACTGACCTTGGTTCTGGTCCCTCAGAGCCCCCCGTCCCCATCGCCCCCCCCCAGCTGACGGCGGTGGGCGCCACCTACCTGTGGATCCAACTCAACGCCAACTCCATCAACGGAGACGGGCCCATCGTGGAGCGGGAGGTGAGGGGGGGGGGTCCTTAATGAGGTTCCATGCTTCTGGTCTGGTTCTCCGGCCTGATGAGGTCTGGTCCCCAGGTGGAGTACCGGGCGGTGGGGGGCCCCCTGATGGACTCGGCCCCCGTGGATCGGCCCACGCACAAGATCGGACACCTGGACCCCGACACGGAGTACCAGGTCAGCGTGCTGCTCAGCCGGCCCCTGGAGGGGGGCACGGGGACCCCCGGACCCCCGCTGAGGGCCCGGACCAAGTGTGCAGGTGATTCAGAGACCCCCTACCACACAGAGACCCCTAGAGACCCCCTAGAGACCCCATAGAGACCCCATACCACACAAAGACCCCCTAGAGACCCCATACCACACAGAGACCCCCTAGAGACCCCCTAGAGACCCCATACCACACAGAGACCCCCTAGAGATCCCCAAGAGACCCCCTAGAGACCCCATACCACACAGAGACCCCATACCACACTGAGACCCCCTAGAGACCCCCTAGAGACTCCCTAGAGACCCCATACCACACAGAGACCCCCTAGAGATCCCCTAGAGACCCCCTAGAGACCCCATACCACACAGAGACCCCCTAGAGACCCCCTAGATACCCCCTACCACACAGAGACCCCTAGAGACCCCATACCACACAGAGACCCCCTAGAGACCCCCTAGAGACCCCCTAGAGACCCCATACCACACAGAGACCCCCTAGAGACCCCCTAGATACCCCCTAGAGACCCTCTAGAGACCCTCTAGAGACCCCATTCCACACCGCTGGTCCTGTCCTGTAAGCTCCGCCCCTCTGAGACTGTCAGCAGATTAAAACAACATAAAGAAAAGACAGCCAGCACACACACACACTGTGACACACAACACGCTCTCACACACTGTGACACACAACACACTCTCACACACACACTGTGAGATGATGTTCACTCTGATGACTCAAATCACTTTTATTTATTCATTTTACTTCCAATAAATTATAAACCACCTTGTGTGTGTGTGTCACAGTTTGTGTGTGTGTGTGTGTGTGTCACAGTGTGTGAGAGTGTGTGTGTGTGTGAGAGAGAGTGTGTGTGTTTGTCACAGTGTGTGTGTGTGTCACAGTGTGTGAGTGTGTGTGTGTGTGTGTGTGTGTGTGAGAGAGAGTGTGTGTGTGTGTGTCACAGTGTGTGTGTGTGTGTCTGTGTGTGTGTGTTAACATCCATTAAAGTGTGTGTGCTGTTTGTCGAGGCTTTTAGACACTATATCAATATTTCATTCTTCTCTCTTCTCACCTCAGATCTTCTTCACGCTCGTCTTCGTCTGTCCTTTGATCCTCTTATTTATTTACTGTCTGAACTCCTGTTCTACGAGCTAACGCTAACACCACACTGACAACCTACGAGCTAACGCTAACACCACACTGACAACCTACGAGCTAACGCTAACGCCACCCTGACAACCTACGAGCTAACGCTAACGCCACCCTGACAACCTACGAGCTAACGCTAACGCCACCCTGACAACCTACGAGCTAACGCTAACGCCACCCTGACAACCTACGAGCTAACGCTAACGCCACACTGACAACCTACGAGCTAACGCTAACGCCACACTGACAACCTACGAGCTAACGCCACCCTGACAACCTACGAGCTAACGCTAACGCCACCCTGACAACCTACGAGCTAACGCTAACACCGTCAATCACAAGACCATCAATCAGACCGTCGATCAGGCCGTCGATCACAAGACCATCGCCACATGGTTCCTGGAGGAGTCATCCGCCTGTGTTGTGTCTTCAGGTCCGATGCACGGTCCCCGGCGTCTCCAGGTGGTGGACGTCCGGTCCAAACAGGTGACCCTGCGATGGGAACCGTTCGGATACAACGTGACCCGCTGCCACAGCTACAACCTGACGGTGCAGTACCGCTACACACCTGCAGGGCCCGCCAGCAGGTAAAGACGGGGACAGACGGGTAGAGACAAGGGTTAAAGACAGTGGAGGCCTCAGGAAAGACGAAGACAGACATGCATAGAAAGGTGGGGGCCCCCAGGTAAAGACAAGTGCTGAATCGTCTGTCTGCTGTCCCTAAGGGAGCGGGTGCAGGAGGAGGTGCAGGAGGAGGTGCAGGGGGAGGTGGTGTACGACGGCCCCGCCCCGCAGCAGGTGGTGCGTGACCTCCCTCCGTTCACCAACGTCAGCCTGAGACTCGTCCTCAGGAACCCAGAGGGCCGCGAGGACAGCGCCGAGCTGACGGTGCTGACGGAGGAGGACGGTAACTGGAGTAACTAGAGTAACTACAGTACCTGAGTACCTAAATAACTAAGTAAATGAGTAACTGAGTAACTGGGTACCTGAGTACCTGAGTACCTAAATAACTAAGTGAATGAGTAACTGGGTAACTGAGTACCTGAGTAACTGAGTACCTGTCCCAGTCCCCGGAGCCGTCCCGGGGCCCTCTCTGCTGGGCAGCAGCTCTGAGCAGCAGATCCGTCTCAGCTGGAGGGAACCAGAGGAGAGGAGGGGCCGGCTGCACCTGTACCAGGTGAGTGGGCCTGACCACACACACACACACATGTATACACACACACACATGTATACACACATGTATACACACACATGTATACACAAACGTGTATACACACACATGTATACACGCACACATGTATACACACACATGTATACACACATGTATATACACACACGTATATACACACACACATGTATACACACACATGTATACACACACATGTATACACACACATGTATACACACATGTATACACACATGTATACACACACATGTATACACACACACACATGTATACACACATGTATACACAAATGTGTATACACACACATGTACACACACATGTATACACGCACACATGTATACACACACATGTATACACACATGTATACACACACATGTATACACACACACACACATGTATACACACACATGCATACACAAACGTGTATACACACACACATGTATACACGCACACATGTATACACACACATGTATACACAAACATGTATACACACACATGTATACACACATATACATACATGTATACAGACACATGTATACACACATATATATACACACG
>CM070096.1:21133599-21148599 GCA_036178185.1 Liparis tanakae
AGGTACCTGAAGGAGGAGGGGCCTCCAGGTGAACCTGAGCGCTCAGCTCCGCCTCCAAGGCTTTAGTGTTGGTGCCATGCTGAGGATCACGCTCAACAACGGCTCGGTCTGCAGACCGTAATATATACATATATGTATATACATATATATGTATATACATATATGTATATATGTATACATATATACATATATGTGTATACATATATATATATACATACATATATACACATATATTATACATACATATATATATGTATATACATATATATGTATACACATATATGTATATATATACATATATACATATATATATATATATATACATATATATACATATATACATACATATATATATGTATATACATATATATGTATACATATATAATATATATACATATATATATATATATACATATATATATATATATATATATACATATATTATACATATATATATACATATATGTATATACATATATATGTATACATATATATGTATATATATACATATATGTATACATATATATGTATGTATAATATATGTGTATATATATGTATGTATATATATATATATAATATATGTATATATATATATATATGTATATATATATATGATATATGTATATATATGTATATATGATATATATATATGATATATGTATGTATATATATATGTCTATATTCTGTCTGTTTTGTTTAATGATTAACCTTCTTTCAGGTGGTGTGTTACTCTGTCTGTCTTCTGTCTCTCTCTCTGCCTGTCTCTCTGCTCTCTGCCTCTCTCTGCCTGTCTCTCTGTCTCTGTCTCTCTCTGTCTCTCTGCTTCTCTCTGTCTCTCTGCCTGTCTCTCTCTCTGTCTCTCTGCCTGTCTCTCTGCCTGTCTCTCTCTCTGTCTCTCTCTCTGTCTCTCTGCCTGTCTCTCTGCCTGTCTCTCTGTCTCTCTGCCTGTCTCTCTCTCTGTCTCTCTGCCTGTCTCTCTGTCTCTCTGTCTCTCTCTGTCTCTCTGCCTGTCTCTCTGTCTCTCTGTCTCTCTGTCTCTCTGTCTCTCTGCCTGTCTCTCTGTCTCTCTGCCTGTCTCTCTCTCTGCCTGTCTCTCTCTGTCTCTCTGTCTCTCTGCCTGTCTCTCTGTCTCTCTGCCTGTCTCTCTGTCTCTCTCTCTGTCTCTCTGCCTGTCTCTCTGTCTCCCTGTCTCTCTGTCTCTCTGTCTCTCTCTGTCTCTCTGCCTGTCTCTCTCTGTCTCTCTGCCTGTCTCTCTCTCTCTGCCTGTCTCTCTCTGTCTCTCTGCCTCTGTCTCTCTGCCTGTCTCTCTGTCTCTCTGCCTGTCTCTCTGTCTCTCTCTGTCTCTCTGCCTGTCTCTCTCTGTCTCTCTGTCTCTCTGCCTGTCTCTCTGTCTCTCTCTGTCTCTCTGCCTGTCTCTCTCTGTCTCTCTCTGTCTCTCTGCCTGTCTCTCTGTCTCTCTGTCTCTCTGTCTCTCTCTGCCTGTCTCTCTGTCTCTCTGCCTCTCTCTGCCTGTCTCTCTGTCTCTCTGTCTCTCTGCCTGTCTCTCTGTCTCTCTGCCTGTCTCTGTCTCTGCCTGTCTCTCTGCCTGTCTCTCTGCCTGTCTCTCTGTCTCTCTGTCTCTCTCTGTCTCTCTCTGTCTCTCTGTCTCTCTGCCTGTCTCTCTGTCTCTCTGCCTGTCTCTCTGTCTCTCTCTCTGCCTGTCTCTCTGTCTCTGTCTCTCTGTCTCTCTCTGTCTCTCTCTGTCTCTCTCTCTGCCTGTCTCTGCCTGTCTCTGTCTCTGCCTGTCTCTGTCTCTCTGCCTGTCTCTCTGTCTCTCTGTCTCTCTCTCTGCCTGTCTCTCTGTCTCTCTGCCTGTCTCTCTGTCTCTCTCTCTGCCTGTCTCTCTGTCTCTCTGCCTGTCTCTCTGCCTGTCTCTCTGCCTGTCTCTCTGTCTCTCTGCCTGTCTCTCTGCCTGTGTCTCTGCCTGTCTCTCTGTCTCTCTGCCTGTCTCTCTGCCTGTCTCTCTGTCTCTCTGCCTGCCTGTGTCTCTGCCTGTCTCTGAACAGCTGCCTGTCTCCTGCCTGCTTCGAGAATCCCTGTCAGCCAGCAGCTCCCAGGTCAGAACCAAGAGAACCAAGAGGAACATGTGAGAACCATGAGAGCCATGAGGAACACGTGAGAACAATGAGGAACACGTGAGAACCATGAAGAACACGTGAGAACAATGAGGAACACGTGAGAACCATGAGGAACATGAGAACAATGAGGAACACGTGAGAACCATGAGGAACATGTGAGAACAATGAGGAACACGTGAGAACCATGAGGAACATGTGAGAACAATGAGGAACACGTGAGAACCATGAGGAACATGTGAGAACCATGAGAACCATGAGGAACACGTGAGAACCACAAGGAACACGTGAGAACCATGAGAACCATGAGGAACATGTGAGAACCATGAGAACCATGAGGAACACGTGAGAACCACGAGGACCACGTGAGAACCATGAGGAACACGTGAGAACCATGAGGAACACATGAGAACCATGAGAACCATGAAGAACACGTGAGAACCATGAAGAACACGTGAGAACCATGAGGAACACGTGAGAACCATGAGGAACACGTGAGAACCAAGATGAACACGTGAGAACCATGAAGACCACATGAGAACCATGAAGAACACTTGAGAACCATGAAGAACATTTGAGAACCATGAAGAACATTTGAGAACCATGAAGAACACTTGAGAACCATGAAGAACATTTGAGAACCATGAAGAACATTTGAGAACCATGAAGAACACTTGAGAACCATGAAGAACATTTGAGAACCATGAAGAACATTTGAGAACCATGAAGAACACTTGAGAACCATGAGGAACTGTTGACTGTCCGGCCTAGGGTACTACACAGGTACTAGAGTACTCCACACAGGTACTAGAGTACTCCACACAGGTACTAGAGTGTTCTGATGTTCTCTTGGTGGCCTCCAGACTTCGTGGACCCCTCTGGTCGGGTTCTCCCCATCAGAACCGGTCCGGTTCCCTCTGTGGCTCCCTGGTGATGCGGTTGCCGTGGTGACCTCAAGACTTCCAGACGTTCTCTCCGTTCGTAGAGAGAGAGGTCTGTAGAGAGAGGTCTGTAGAGAGAGGTCTGTAGAGGGTCTGTAGAGGGTCTGTAGAGAGAGGTCTGTAGAGAGAGGTCTGTAGAGAGAGGTCTGTAGAGAGAGGTCTGTAGAGAGAGGTCTGTAGAGAGAGATCTGTAGAGAGAGGTCTGTAGAGAGAGGTCTGTAGAGAGAGGTCTGTAGAGAGAAATATCTGTAGAGGAGAGAGAAGGAGGAGAGGAGAGGTTGTTGTGAGAAACACATGGGGAACTCAATGAGCACCATGGGGAACACAATGAGCACCATGGGGAACACAATGAGCACCATGGGGAACTCAATGAGCACCATGGGGAACACAATGAGCACCATGGGGAACACAATGAGCACCATGGGGAACACAATGAGCACCATGGGGAACACAATGAGCACCATGGGGAACACAATGAGCACCATGGGGAACTCGGGAGCAATCAGAAACCTACGGAGACGATAAGAAACCGACAGGATGAACTGGAGGTCTGGCTGGGACCTGGACCCAGACGGCCAGGTGGTCTCAGGTACAGACTCACCTGAGTGGGCACAACACCGCCACCCTGTGGTCGTGGGGGGGGGCACTGGAGCAAGACAATGTCCCTTATCACCGTCACCCTGGCACCACTGTGTGTTTCAGAGTGTGTAGTCGTGTTTCAGAGTGTGTAGTCGTGTTTCAGAGTGTGTAGTCGTGTTTCAGAGTGTGTAGTCGACGTGTTTCAGAGTGTGTAGTCGTGTTTCAGAGTGTGTAGTCGTGTTTCAGAGTGAGTAGTTGTGTGTGTGGCAGTCCTCCTATGGGCTCCTGGTGCTGGAGGGCCCCATCATGACCTGATGAGTATCTCTCTGGTCCTCTTCGTCCCCGTCATAACGTCACTGTGCTGTTTCAGGCGCGGCCACCAGGGGGCCGGAGCCGGAGCAGCAGTCGGCTCACACGGTGAAGATCGCCGGAGCCGTCGCCGGCATCCTGCTCTTCATCATCATCTTCCTCGGAGTCATCCTGCTTCTGAAAAAACGGTAATAACACACAGTGACAAACACACATACTCACATACACACACACACTTACACACACACACACACACACACACACACACACACACACACACACACACTTCCACACGGACAGTGGAGATGAGGATGAATAATGGAGCAGATAGTGCAGTACTCACATGAAACTAGATGTGGACCCATCAAACCCCCCCCCACTGGGACACACACACACATGCACACGCACGCGCACGCACACGCACACGCACACGTAAACAGCAAAGCTTTGTAGAGCGTCAACGATAAGAGAGACATTTAGATGAAAGAGCATTTAATTCACCTCCAGCTGAAAGGCTATACACACACACACACATATACACACACACACACATACACACACACACACACACACACATATACACAGGGGTGCACATAACGCAGGTACGCATGCACGAAAATAATCCCCAATGCGTACTGCCGCTTGTGTTCCTCCTCTGCGTACCTGAGCGTCTGATGTTGACCGTCTCTACAGCAGCACGTCATTACAACATGTCATTAAACACGTCATTAAACATGTCATTAAACATGTCATTAAACATGTCATTACAACACGTCATTAAACACGTCATTAAACATGTCATTAAACATGTCATTAAACACGTCATTAAACACGTCATTAAACACGTCATTAAACACGTCATTACAACATGTCATTACAACATGTCATTAAACACGTCATTAAACATGTCATTACAACACGTCATTAAACACGTCATTAAACATGTCATTACAACACGTCATTAAACACGTCATTAAACATGTCATTAAACATGTCATTAAACACGTCATTAAACACGTCATTAAACACGTCATTAAACATGTCATTAAACACGTCATTACAACATGTCATTACAACATGTCATTAAACATGTCATTAAACATGTCATTACAACATGTCATTAAACACGTCATTAAACATGTCATTAAACATGTCATTAAACATGTCATTAAGCACGTCATTAAACATGTCATTAAACACGTCTTTAAACACGTCATTAAACATGTCATTAAGCACGTCATTAAACACGTCATTAAACATGTCATTAAACATGTCATTAAACACGTCATTAAACATGTCATTAAACATGTCATTAAACATGTCATTAAACACGTCATTAAACATGTCATTAAACACATCATTAAACATGTCATTAAACATGTCATTAAACATGTCATTAAACATGTCATTAAACATGTCATTACAACACATCATTACAACACGTCATTAAACATGTCATTAAACATGTCATTAAACATGTCATTACAACATGTCATTCTGTCATTAAACATGTCATTCTGTCATTAAACATGTCATTACAACATGTCATTACAACACGTCATTAAACACGTCATTAAACATGTCATTACAACATGTCATTCTGTCATTAAACATGTCATTACAACACGTCATTACAACACGTCATCAAACATGTCATTAAACATGTCATTAAACATGTCATTACAACATGTCATTCTGTCATTAAACATGTCATTACAACATGTCATTCTGTCATTAAACATGTCATTACAACATGTCATTACAACACGTCATTAAACACGTCATTAAACATGTCATTACAACATGTCATTACAACACGTCATTACAACATGTCATTAAACATGTCATTAAACATGTCATTACAACATGTCATTCTGTCATTAAACATGTCATTACAACACGTCATTAAACACGTCATTAAACACGTCATTACAACATGTCATTACAACATGTCATTAAACATGTCATTAAACATGTCATTAAACATGTCATTAAACACGTCATTAAACACGTCATTAAACATGTCATTAAACATGTCATTAAACATGTCATTACAACATGTCATTAAACACGTCATTAAACACGTCATTAAACATGTCATTACAACATGTCATTAAACATGTCATTAAACATGTCATTAAACATGTCATTAAACATGTCATTAAACATGTCATTACAACACGTCATTAAACACGTCATTAAACACGTCATTAAACATGTTATTACAACACGTCATTAAACACGTCATTGAACACGTCATTAAACACGTCATTAAACATGTCATTAAACATGTCATTAAACATGTCATTAAACACGTCATTAAACATGTCATTACAACACGTCATTAAACACGTCATTAAACACGTCATTAAACATGTCATTAAACATGTCATTACAACATGTCATTAAACACATCATTAAACATGTCATTAAACATGTCATTAAACATGTCATTAAACATGTCATTAAACATGTCATTACAACATGTCATTACAACATGTCATTACAACATGTCATTACAACAGGTCATTAAACATGTCATTAAACATGTCATTAAACATGTCATTAAACATGTCATTACAACATGTCATTAAACATGTCATTAAACCTCATTAAACATGTCATTACAACACGTCATTAAACACGTCATTAAACATGTCATTACAACACGTCATTAAACACGTCATTAAACACGTCATTAAACATGTCATTAAACATGTCATTAAACATGTCATTACAACATGTCACGTCATTAAACACGTCATTAAACACGTCATTAAACACGTCATTAAACATGTCATTAAACATGTCATTAAACATGTCATTAAACATGTCATTAAACACGTCATTAAACACGTCATTAAACACGTCATAAAACACGTCATTACAACATGTCATTACAACATGTCATTCTGTCATTAAACATGTCATTAAACATGTCATTACAACACGTCATTAAACACGTCATTAAACATGTCATTACAACACGTCATTACAACACGTCATCAAACATGTCATTAAACATGTCATTAAACATGTCATTACAACATGTCATTCTGTCATTAAACATGTCATTACAACACGTCATTACAACACGTCATCAAACATGTCATTAAACATGTCATTAAACATGTCATTACAACATGTCATTCTGTCATTAAACATGTCATTAAACATGTCATTACAACACGTCATTACAACACGTCATTAAACATGTCATTAAACATGTCATTAAACATGTCATTACAACATGTCATTCTGTCATTAAACATGTCATTACAACATGTCATTACAACACGTCATTAAACACGTCATTAAACATGTCATTACAACATGTCATTACAACACGTCATTACAACATGTCATTAAACATGTCATTAAACATGTCATTACAACATGTCATTCTGTCATTAAACATGTCATTACAACATGTCATTACAACACGTCATTAAACACGTCATTAAACACGTCATTACAACATGTCATTACAACATGTCATTAAACATGTCATTAAACACGTCATTAAACACGTCATTAAACATGTCATTAAACACGTCATTAAACACGTCATTAAACACGTCATTAAACATGTCATTAAACATGTCATTAAACACGTCATTAAACACATCATTAAAACACGACATTAAACATGTCATTAAACACGTCATTAAACATGTCATTAAACACGTCATTAAACACGTCATTAAACATGTCATTAAACACGTCATTAAACATGTCATTAAACATGTCATTAAACACGTCATTAAACACGTCATTAAACACGTCATTAAACACGTCATTAAACACGTCATTAAACACGTCATTAAACACGACATTAAACATGTCATTAAACACGACATTAAACACGTCATTAAACACGTCATTAAACATGTCATTAAACATGTCATTAAACATGTCATTAAACACATCATTAAAACACGTCATTAAACATGTCATTAAACATGTCATTAAACATGTCATTAAGCACGTCATTAAACATGTCATTAAACATGTCATTAAGCACGTCATTAAACACGTCATTAAACATGTCATTAAACATGTCATTAAACACGTCATTAAACATGTCATTAAACATGTCATTAAACATGTCATTAAGCACGTCATTAAACACGTCATTAAACACGTCTTTAAACACGTCATTAAACATGTCATTAAGCACGTCATTAAACACGTCATTAAACATGTCATTAAACACGTCATTAAACATGTCATTAAACATGTCATTAAACATGTCATTAAACACGTCATTAAACATGTCATTAAACACGTCATTAAACACGTCATTAAACATGTCATTAAACATGTCATTAAACATGTCATTACAACACGTCATTACAACACGTCATTAAACATGTCATTAAACATGTCATTAAACATGTCATTACAACATGTCATTCTGTCATTAAACATGTCATTCTGTCATTAAACATGTCATTACAACATGTCATTACAACACGTCATTAAACACGTCATTAAACACGTCATTAAACATGTCATTACAACATGTCATTCTGTCATTAAACATGTCATTACAACACGTCATTACAACACGTCATCAAACATGTCATTAAACATGTCATTAAACATGTCATTACAACATGTCATTCTGTCATTAAACATGTCATTAAACATGTCATTACAACACGTCATTACAACACGTCATTAAACATGTCATTAAACATGTCATTAAACATGTCATTACAACATGTCATTTGTCATTAAACATGTCATTACAACATGTCATTACAACACGCATTAAACACGCTATTAAACATGTCATTACAACATGTCATTACAACACGTCATTACAACATGTCATTAAACATGTCATTAAACATGTCATTACAACATGTCATTCTGTCATTAAACATGTCATTACAACATGTCATTACAACACGTCATTAAACACGTCATTAAACACGTCATTACAACATGTCATTACAACATGTCATTAAACACGTCATTAAACACGTCATTAAACACGTCATTAAACACGTCATTAAACATGTCATTAAACATGTCATTAAACACGTCATTAAACACATCATTAAAACACGACATTAAACATGTCATTAAACACGTCATTAAACATGTCATTAAACACGTCATTAAACACGTCATTAAACATGTCATTAAACACGTCATTAAACATGTCATTAAACATGTCATTAAACATGTCATTAAACACGTCATTAAACACGTCATTAAACACGTCATTAAACACGTCATTAAACATGTCATTAAACATGTCATTAAACACGTCATTAAACACGTCATTAAACACGTCATTAAACACGTCATTAAACACGTCATTAAACATGTCATTAAACATGTCATTAAACACATCATTAAAACACGTCATTAAACATGTCATTAAACATGTCATTAAACATGTCATTAAGCACGTCATTAAACATGTCATTAAACACATCTTTAAACACGTCATTAAACATGTCATTAAGCACGTCATTAAACACGTCATTAAACATGTCATTAAACATGTCATTAAACACGTCATTAAACATGTCATAGTCATTACAACATGTCATTAAGCACGTCATTAAGCACGTCATTAAACGTGTCATTAAACATGTCATTAAACATGTCATTAAACATGTCATTAAACACGTCATTAAACATGTCATTAAACATGTCATTAAACATGTCATTAAGCACGTCATTAAATACGTCATTAAACATGTCAGTCCGTCTCTACGAGTTGCGTGAACACGTCTCGCGCGCCGTAGAGCCCGGCGTGTGCGCACATCGGGACCAATGTCACCAAAAAAGTCACTGTCACCCGAACGCGCGCACACAGGAGAGCACACTCTCAATAATATGTGTGTGTGTGTGTGTGTGTATGTGTGTATGTGTGTATGTGTGTGTGTGTTTGTGTATATGTGTTTGTGTATATGTGTGTGTGTGTGTGTGTGTGTGTGTGTGTGTGTGTTTATGTGTGTGTGTGTGGGGGGGTACGTAGTCACACACCAGAGGAAGCCCCGGTTGTGTCTGAGGAGCTGTTTAATGTTGACAGGTGCGCTTGATTTCCACTCCTGAGCAGCCGGAGTTCAGACAGAGCTCTGATAGGTGGAGGCGTAGGGATACGCCCACCGCACACAAAGTAGTCCTGACCCAACCACATGAGTTCTCCCAGGGCCGTAACGTGTACCCACCGCTCCGCAGTACTCTGGTGCTGTGGTATTGAGTACTCCACACCGTCACCAGTTACTAACCAATCAGACGTGGCCCCTCCCCCTCTCACTGAGTGGAACATGGCTCCAGCCAATCACGTGAGCTCATCTGTTGGCCTCTTCTCTCCCAGACTGTAATCTGTTGTTTCCCTCTCTCTGTTTCCTCCTCCCTCATTCATCTCCTCCGCCACTCAGACGGAGAGCTTATCACTCCTACACTTACTACCTGTGAGTAGCCTGTTTGACCCCTGACCCTTCACCTGTGACCTTCACACCTCAACACCTCATAGCTCCAAGTGTGTCCTGCCTGTTTCCCTTCTTCCTCTGACCCTCTGACCCTGACCCTCTGACCCTGACCCTCTGACCCTTTGACCCTGACCCTCTGACTCCGACCCTCTGACCCTCTCACCCTGACCCTCTGACCCTGACCCTCTGACCCTGACCCTCTCACCCTGACCCTTTGTCCCTCTGACCCTCTGACCCTGACCCTCTGACTCCGACCCTCTGACCCTCTCACCCTGACCCTCTGACCCTTTGTCCCTCTGACCCTCTGACCCTGACCCTCTGACCCTGACCCTCTGACCCTCTGACCCTGACCCTCTGACCCTGACCCTGTTATTATAACATGTCATTATAACATGTCATAACATCTCATTTAAACATTTCATACCATGTCATTAAAACATGTCATTATAACATGTCATTGTAACATGTCATTATAACATGTCATTGTAACATGTCATTATAACATGTCATAACAACATGTCATAACATATCATTTAAACATTTCATAACATGTCATTATAACATGTCATTATAACATGTCATTATAACATGTCATTATAACATGTCATAACATCTCATTTAAACATTTCATACCATGTCATTAAAACATGTCATTATAACATGTCATTGTAACATGTCATTATAACATGTCATTATAACATGTCATTGTAACATGACATTATAACATGTCACAACAACATGTCATTTAAACATTTCATACCATGTCATTATAACATGTCATTGTAACATGTCATTATAACATGTCATAACAACATGTCATAACATATCATTTAAACATTTCATACCATGTCATTGTAACATGTCATTGTAACATGTCATTATAACATGTCATTATAACATGTCATTGTAACATGTCATTCTGCCTCTACGTGTCGCGTTGACACTTCTCGGCTCTAACCTAAACTAAAGGTAACCTAAACGTAAACTAAACTTAAACCTAACCTAAACTAAACGTAATGTAAACCTAACATAAACTAAAGGTAACCTAAACGTAACCTAAACTAAACCTAAACTAAACTAAACTAAACCTGAACTAAACTTAACCTAAACTATACCTAAACCTAACCTAAACTAAACCTGAGGTTGTGTGTCGTTGTGTATTACATTACATCACATGTCATGTAGCAGACGCTTTTATCCAAAGAGACTTACAATAAGTGCATTTCAACCTAGAGGACAAACTAAGAACAACAAGAATACAGAAAGTAACATTTCCTCAACATAGTCAAACTACTAAAGTACCACAATAAGAGCCATTCAAGTGCTACTAAAGTGATAATCTGGGTTTAATCCAGATATAGTCTAAAGGTGCGTTTTCAGTTTCCGGTGAAGATGTAGAGACTTCCTGCTGTCCTGATGTCAGTGGGGAGCTGGCTCCACCAATCAGGAGCCAGGACACAGACAGTCTGATGTAGTGATGAGCTCCAGGTGACGGAGTCACAAGTCGGTTGGCTGTTGCCGAGCGGAGCGAACGTGCCGGGGTGTACGGTGTGACCACATCCAGGATGTAGACGGGGCCCGATCCGTTCAGAGCACGGTACCAAGAACCAATGTTCTGAAGAGGATGCTGCTCCACCGGTAACCACCGGTAACCATGGAGAGAGCGAAGGAGAGGAGTGGTGTGGGTGGAGGAGCAGTGTGGGTGGAGGGGTGGAGGCTGAAGACCAGTCGAGCAGCTGCATTCTGGATGAGCTCAGAGGCCGGATGGCCTTTGTAGAAGCCATAATGTGATTTGTTTACCTGTCTGTCTGTTTTGTGTCACGTTTTGATGACGCAATGTCAGTGGGCGTAACTTTATAAATAGACGGCACCTGAGTGCCGGCAGGTGTGTTGTTTGAGAGAGCAGAAGGGAAACTATTTTTAACCGCACGCAAACAAGCCGCACAGAACCGCACAGAACCAAGGAATTTGACGGTTTATTTTCTGTTAAAGAGTTTTCATTTATTTTCTGTAAATACAATAAAAGCTGAAAGTAACATAAAGAAAACATGCACGTTAATTTACCGACCGCCTCTACAGCCTTAGCAGGTAGAGCTGCAGGAGGGAGTTGCAGTAGTCGAGGCACGGAATGACCAGAACCTGGACCAGAGCCTGGACCAGAGCCTGGACCAGAACCTGCGCCGCCTTCTGAGTAAGAAGAGGCCGTGTTCTCCTGATGTGCAGCATGGAGCTGCAGGAACGCTGTTGCAGCGATGTTGGCCGTCAGGGAGAGTTGACTGTCTAGCGTCACCCCGAGGCTCCTGGCAGTCAGGGTAGGGGCCAACACGGAGCTGTTGGAGGTGGTGGTCAGGTCCTGAGTGGGGGAACCTTTCCCTGGAAGGAACCGTAGCTCGGTCTTGTCAGGGTTGATCTTCAGGTGGTGAGCAGACATCCACTGAGAGATGTCGGTCAGAAAGGCAAAGATTCTGCCACCTGTGTTTCAGACGGTGGGAACGAGAAGATCAGGTGGGTGTCATCGGCATAGCTGTGGTAGGAGAAGCCATGGGAACGAACGACAGAGAGAAGAGGAGGGGACCCAGGACGGAGCCTTGAGGAACCCCACAGTGAGAGGAAGAGGAGGGGACCCAGGACGGAGCCTTGAGAAACCCCACAGTGAGAAGAAGAGGAGGGGAACCAGGACGGAGCCTTGAGGAACCCCACAGTGAGAGGAAGAGGAGGGGAACCAGGACGAAGCCTTGAGGAACCCCACAGTGAGAGGAAGAGGAGGGGACCCAGGACGGAGCCTTGAGGAACCCCACAGTGAGAGGAAGAGGAGGGGACCCAGATCCTCTCCAAGTCCCCCGGTCAGTCGGTCGTTGATGTGGAAGAGGAGGGGGGATCTGGTGGTTCACGCTGTCCAATGCAGCAGAAAGGTGTAGCAGACCGAGGAGAGAGCAGCCGCTGGACGTGTCCTCAGGTCCAGGTCTGAGAGCAGGAAGTAGAGCGTCTGAATGAAGTCGGCCTCTTGGTCGTCTGACAGGTCCAGAGGCTCCTCCCACGAGGTGCTGGGTGTGAGGACAACGGGTAGAAGGAGGACAGAGGAGGGGCTCCGGTCCACGAAGGAACGAGTCCTCTAGGAACTACGAGTAGAAATATGCACAGGTATGGAAAACACACACATATTCACAGGATGGTGTAATACTAATCACTCTAATAATAAGACTCCAACCGAAGACTCCTATGTCTTTGTCCTCCGAGTCTTTCCAACTGAAGACTCCTATGTCTTTGTCCTCTGAGTCTTTCCAACCAAAGACTCCTATGTCTTTGTCCTCTGAGTCTTTCCAACCAAAGACTCCTACGTCTTTATCCTCCGTGTCTTTCCAACAGAAGGCTCCTATGGCTTTGTCCTCTGAGTCTTTCCAACAGAAGACTCCTATGTCTTTGTCCTCTGAATCGTTCCAACCAAAGACTCCTATGTCTTTGTCCTCCGAGTCTTTCCAACGGAAGACTCCTACGTCTTTGTCCTCCGAGTCTTTCCAACAGAAGACTCCTACGTCTTTGTCCTCCGAGTCTTTCCAACGGAAGACTCCTACGTCTTTGTCCGGTTATGAACAGTTGTGCTAATTACTTCCAGCTGCGTTAACTCCTCCCCTTTGACTTTGGTATTGAAATGAGGCTCTATTGAAGCCAGGTGATGAGCGCTCGTCCAATCAGATCACTTCAGATCACTTGAGATCACAGGGACTGGAACCGACCAAACAACAACACAGACTAACAATCCAGCAGCTCAGAACAGAGACAACAGACGCTCAACTCGTTTATAGAAGATACGTAGCAGGATCCAAGAAGTCAGTCGTCTCGCCTCCAGGTAGAACATGCACACTGCAGCCTTGTTGTGTCGTTGTGTAGTCTTGTTGTGTAGTCTTGTTGTGTGTCTGACAGATGAACCACAGAAGAAGAAAAAACACTCTCACACACACTTTTCAGTTTAAATCCTTTTTAATATGTATTTATATATTTCAGTATAGTTTTGCTTTTCCATTTTCAGGTCATGCTTAAAGTGTGTGTGCGTGTGTGCGTGAGTGTGTGAGAGTGTGTGTGCGTGTGTGAGTGAGTGTGTGTGTGGCAATCGGACAAATGGATGCTTTTTATTCAGACACTCAAAATAGAAATGGAAAAAATAAATCAAGCTTTTAAGACGTACTGTGTGTGTGTGTCTGTGTGTGAGAGTGTGCGTGTGTCTGTGTGTGTGTTAGAGGATGTTGTTCTGTCTCTTTGGTTATCCAACAGATCACCATATGATGCATGAAGAGATCTTATGAAAGAAGGACCATGAACCTGACCTCTAGTGACATAAACCTGACTTCTAGTAACATGAAACTGACCTCTAGTGACATGAACCTGACCTCTAGTGACATGAACCTGACCTCTAGTGACATGAACCTGACCTCTAGTGACATGAACCTGACCTCTAGTGTCATGAACCTGACCTCTAGTGTCATGAACCTGACCTCTAGTGTCATGAACCTGACCTCTAGTGACATGAACCTGACCTCTAGTAACATGAACCTGACCTCTAGTGTCATGAACCTGACCTCTAGTGACATGAACCTGACCTCT
>CM070096.1:21161099-21166099 GCA_036178185.1 Liparis tanakae
ACCCAAAACCTCACATCGGACCAGGAAAAACTCCCAAATAACCCTTCAGGGGGAAAAAAAGGGAAGAAACCTTCAGGAGAGCAACAGAGGAGGATCCCTCTCCAGGATGGACAGATGCAATAGATGTAATGTGTACAGAAGGACATATTTAGAGTTAAAATACATTCAAGGAATCTGACAGAGTTTATCAATAGTTCATATTTAGGCATATTCCACGATGGAGAGTTTGGAGACCTCCCAAGTGGAGGAGTGGGCGGAGTCCCAGCAGGGCAGTGGCACAGCTGGCGACAGGAACTCACGATCCAACCATGGAAGGTCCATCAGCAGATGGATCTATGCCGTCTCATAGGGTCCGATGACCCCATGAGACGTGAAGTCAGAAGGACTCCGGGGAGAAAGCAGAGTTAGTCATGTGTGATGGAGAGATGAAGATTCATCCATAGGAGAAAGAAAAGAGGAGAGAGGTGCTCAGTGCATCCTAAACATCCCCAGCAGCTATAAGCCTATACCAGCATATCCAGGGGCTGGACCAGGGCAAACCTGATTCAGCCCTGACTATAAGCTCTGTCAAAGAGGAAAGTCTTCAGTCTACTCTTGAATGTGGTTACTGTGTCTGCCTCCCGGACTGAAGGTGGAAGCTGGTTCCATAAAAGAGGAGCTTGATAACTAAAGGCTCTGGCTCCCATTTTACATTTTAAGACTCTCGAACTACAAGTAGCCTGCATTTAGTGAGCGCAGCTCTCTGGTGGGGCGATACGGTACTACAAGCTCTTTAAGATATGATGGTGCATCACCAATTAAGGCTTTGTAAGTTAAGAGAAGAATTTTAAAAGTGATTCTTGATTTTACAGGGAGCCAGTGCAGAGCAGCTAGTGCAGGAGTAATGTGATCTCTTTTCTTAGTTTTAGTGAGAATACGAGCTGCAGCATTCTGAATCAACTGGAGAGGCCTAAGAGATTTATTAGTGCAGCCTGATAATAAGGAGTTGCAGTAAACCAGACTCGAAGTAACGAACGAGTGAACCAATTTCTCTGCATCTTTTTGAGACAAGATGTGCCTGATTTTTGAAATATTACGTAGATGGAAGAATGCAGTCCTTGAGATTTGCTTTATGTGGGAGTTAAAGGACAAGTCCCGATCAAAGATAACGCCGAGATTCTTTACAGTGGTGTTGGATGCTAGAGTAATGCCATCTACAGAAATCACATCACCAGATAATTGATCTCTGAGGTGCTCAGGGCCGAGTAGAATTACTTCGGTTTTGTCTGAGTTTAACATCAAGAAGTTGCCGGTCATCCATGTTTTTATGTCACTAAGACATGCTTGAATTTTAGTGAGTTGGTTAGTCTCCTCTGGTTTTATCGATAGATATAGTTGAGTATCATCTGCATAACAATGAAAATTTATAGAGCGTTTCCTGATAATATTGCCCAAAGGAAGCATGTATAAGGTAAATAGAATTGGTCCGAGCACAGAACCTTGTGGAACTCCATGACTAACGTTGGTGGTCATTGAGGCTTCATCGTTTACAAATACAAACTGAGATCGATCTGATAAATAGGATTTAAACCAACTTAGGGCGGTGCCTGAAATACCAATCGACTGCTCCAGTCTCTGTAATAGGATGTTATGGTCAATGGTGTCGAATGCAGCACTAAGGTCTAACAAGACCAGTACAGAGAGAAGTCCTTTATCTGCTGCCATTAAGAGGTCATTCGTAATCTTCACAAGTGCTGTCTCTGTGCTGTGGTGTTTTCTAAATCCTGACTGAAACTCTTCAAATAAACTATTCTGATGTAGAAAGTCACACAACTGATTTGCGACCACTTTCTCAAGGATCTTAGAGAGGAAGGAGGTTAGAGATCGGTCTGTAGTTAGCCAAAACCTCTGGATCCAGAGTGGGCTTCTTCAGGAGAGGTTTAATTACAGCTACTTTGAAGGAATGTGGTACGTGGCCTGTTAACAAAGACACATTAATAATATCCAAAAGAGAGCTGCCAATTAAAGGCAAAACATCTTTAAGCAGCCTAGTCGGGATAGGGTCCAACAGACAGGTAGACGTGTTAGAAGTAGAAACCATTAAAGATAATTGGTCACGGTTGATGGGAGAAAAGCCATCTAAATATATACCAGGACATACAGGGGTTTCCAAAGCCATTCCACTTGAGGACAGATTGGCACTGGTTAAGGGCAAGAGATTATTAATCTTGTCCCTAATAGTTAAAATCTTCTCATTGAAGAAGTTCATAAAGTCATTACTACTGAGGTCTATAGGAATACTGGGCTCCACAGAGCTGTGACTCTCTGTCAGCCTGGCTACAGTGCTAAAGAGAAACCTGGGGTTGTTCTTATTCTTCTCTATTACTGATGAGTAATATTCTGCTCTGGCATTGCGGAGGGCCTTCTTATAAGTTTTAAGACTATCTCGCCAAACTAAGCGGGATTCTTCCGATTAGTTGAACGCCAAATGCTTTCAAGCTTTGGACGCTTGCTTTAATGTGCGGGTCTGAGGGTTATACCAGGAGCAAACCTTCTCTTCCTCACCGTCTTCTTCTTCAGAGGGGCTATCGAGTCCAGTGTCATTCTCAGTGAGCCTGTGGCACTATCAACAAGATGATCAATCTGGGACGGACTAAAGTTAGACCAGGAGTCCTCTGTTATATTGAGACATGGTATTGAATCAAGTGCAGAATGAATCGCTTCTTTAAATTTAGCTACAGCACTGTCAGTTAGACATCTGGTGTAGAAACTTTTGACTAGCGGTGTACACTCCGTAGTATAAACTCAAAAGTTATAAGGCTGTGGTCAGACAGGAGAGGATTCTATGGGAAGACCTTCAAATGCTCAATGTCAACGCCATATGTAAGAACAAGATCAAGCGTGTGGCCAAAGCTGTGAGTGGGTTTCTGTACTCTCTGACTAAAGCCGATCGAGTCCAACAATGAGATGAATGCAGTACCTAGGCCATCATTATCAACATCCACATGAATATTAAAATCTCCTACAATAATAACTTTATCAGTTTTAAGAACCAAACTTGATATAAATTCTGAAAATTCTGATATAAACTCTGAATATGGACCGGTCGCCGGTACAGAATCACAAATAGAATCGGCTGTAATGTTTTCCAGGTTGGATGTGAAAGACTAAGAACAAGGCTTTCAAATGAGTCGTAATTTAATTTAGGTTTAGGATTTATTAAAAGGCTCGAGTCAAAGATGGCTGCTCCTCCACCTCCTCGACCGGTGTCTCGAGGAATGTGAGTATTAACATGACTTGGAGGAGTCGACTCATTTAGGCAGACATATGCTTCATGGCGCAGCCAGGTTTCAGTTAGACAACATAAATCAATGTGATTATCTGTGATTAAATCATTTAGTAACACAGCTTTAGATGACAGAGATCTAATATTTAGGAGACCACATTTAATAGTCCTGTTTTGTTGCACTGCTGAAATAATGGTGTTAACTTGTATAAGGTTATTGTGTACGACTCCTCTTGTGTTTACTTTAGATTTATTTAATTTAAGTGGCCGTGGGACAGACACAGTCTTCAGTCTCTACTCTAGAGTAATGGATGGGTAACTGCTTGACAAGAAGAGCAGAGAAGGGTGTTAAACTACAACTCTGCTCCCGGTTCCTGATCTGAACCCCGGATTGTCATGGATTAGGTCCGGTGATCAACGTGGTCATATTCGCAGAAATGAGACGCGCTCCTTCCAACGTGGGATGGACGCCGTCCCTCCTCATCAGATCAGGTTTTCCCCAGAAAGTCTTCCAGTTGTCTACGTAGCCCACCTTATTCGCTGGGCACCACTTCGACAGCCAGCGGTTGAAAGACGACATACGGCTATATAATTCGTCAGTTTTCAAATTTGGGAGAGGGCCAGAGAAAATTACGGTGTCCGACAACGTCTTGGCATAAGCACACACCGACTCCACATTCATTTTACTGACTTCCGACCTACGGGCTCGGGCGTCGTTACCACCGGCATGTATTACAATCTGACTGTACCTACGCTCATCCTTAGCCAGCAGCTTCAAACAAGACTCCATGGTAACATGGTACTACAGGCCCTCTAGTGGGGTAACATGGTACTACAGGCCCTCTAGTGGGGTAACATGGTACTACAAGCCCTCTAGTGGGGTAACATGGTACTACAGGCCCTCTAGTGGGGTAACATGGTACTACAGGCCCTCTAGTGGGGTAACATGGTACTACAAACCCTCTAGTGGGGTAACATGGTACTACAGGCCCTCTAGTGGGGTAACATGGTACTACAAGCCCTCTAGTGGGGTAACATGGTACTACAGGCCCTCTAGTGGGGTAACATGGTACTACAAGCCCTCTAGTGGGGTAACATGGTACTACAGGCCCTCTAGTGGGGTAACATGGTACTACAAGCTCTCTAGTGGGGTAACATGGTACTACAGGCCCTCTAGTGGGGTAACATGGTACTACAGGCCCTCTAGTGGGGTAACATGGTACTACAGGCCCTCTAGTGGGGTAACATGGTACTACAAGCCCTCTAGTGGGGTAACATGGTACTACAAGCCCTCTAGTGGGGTAACATGGTACTACAGGCCCTCTAGTGGGGTAACATGGTACTACAGGCCCTCTAGTGGGGTAACATGGTACTACAGGCCCTCTAGTGGGGTAACATGGTACTACAGGCCCTCTAGTGGGGTAACATGGTACTACAGGCCTCTAGTGGGGTAACATGGTACTACAGGCCCTCTAGTGGGGTAACATGGTACTACAGGCCCTCTAGTGGGGTAACATGGTACTACAGGCCCTCTAGTGGGGTAACATGGTACTACAGGCCCTCTAGTGGGGTAACATGGTACTACAGGCCCTCTAGTGGGGTAACATGGTACTACAGGCTCTAGTGGGTAACATTGGTACTACAAGCCTCTAGTGGGGTAACATGGTACTACAGGCCCTCTAGTGGGGTAACATGGTACTACAGGCCCTCTAGTGGGGTAACATGGTACTACAGG
>CM070096.1:21171099-21173599 GCA_036178185.1 Liparis tanakae
CCCTCAGACCAACTCCAGCCCCATCAAGGAGGAGTTCAGGGTGAGTATCGCCACGGCAACATGACATTAATAGAGTGCATCAACACATTAATAGTGTATTAACACATTACTAGAGTGTATTAACGCATTAATAGAGTGCATCAACACATTAATAGAGTGTATTAACACATTAATAGAGTGCCTCAAAACATTGCATCAACGCATTAATAGAGTGTATTAACACATTAATAGAGTGCATCAACACATTAACAGAGTGCATCAACACATTAACAGAGTGCATCAACACATTAACAGAGTGCATCAACACATTAATAGAGTGCATCAACACATTAATAGAGTGCATCAACACATTAACAGAGTGCATCAACACATTAATAGAGTGCATCAACACATTAACAGAGTGCATCAACACATTAACAGAGTGCATCAACGCATTAATAGAGTGTAATAACACATTATTAGAGTGTAATAACCCACTACACTAGAGACACGTGTTCATGGAGTCACATCGCCCCCTGCTGGCCAAGATGAGCGAGGAGCTTTAATTATGATATTGATTTTTATTGGTGTTGATGCTGGTTGATTGACTGGTATTGATTGACTGGTATTGATCCGGTGGCTCAGACCCTGAACATGGTGACCCCGACCCTGCGGGTGGAGGACTGCAGCATCGCTCTGTTGCCGAGGAACCAGGAGAAGAACCGCTGCATGGACGTCCTGCCGCCGGACCGCTGCCTCCCCTTCCTGCTGAGCGCCGCGGGGGAGGCGTCCAACTACATCAACGCCGCCCTGATGGACGTGAGTACAGGGGCCCCGAGGGGCCCTCTGGCCACCTTGCTTATGTGTGTATTTATGTCTGTGTGTGTGTCTGTGTGTGTGTTTCTTTTAGTTATTTCTTATATGGTTTATTTAATAAGGAACAGTGCACATTGATAAAAACATTTCTGTAAATGTGTCAGTTAGCCAAGAGGCTATTTTTCATCTGCAGTCCCAAAGATGCTGATGGTAAAAGCAAGCCTAAAAACATAAGATTAAAATACAATCTACAGACGAAGCAAATAAAATAAGGGAGAACAATGCTACAATGGACAGAATAAAAACATCACAACAGACACAACGTAAAAGCATACTGACGAAATGAGATGTACAGCTGCAAACAGGTGAACGACAAGAGAAGACACGCAGGAGTCAACGGCCAGCAAATCCAGACATACAGAGACCGGACAACTGACAGACAATCAGCAACTGACAGACAGACAGACAATCGTCAACTGACAGACAGACAAACAAGCATCAACTGACAGACAGACAGACAATTGTCAACTGACAGACATACAGACAATCAGCAACTGACAGACAGACAGACAATCGTCAACTGACAGACAGACAAACAATCATCAACTGACAGGCAGACAATCGTCAACTGACAGACAGACACAGTGAAAGTCCAACCTGGACAGAGGGAGGAGGGAGGAGCCGTTACAGTCCAGTCTGACAGAGCTGGGTAGAGATGAACCATTTCTTAATCTCAGCTTTAACAGAGTGATGGAGGTTGAAGCTCTCTGATGGAGGTTGAAGTTCTCTGATAGAGGTTGAAGCTCTCTGATAGAGGTTGAAGCTCTCTGATGGAGGTCTGATGGAGGTTGAAGCTCTCTGATAGAGGTTGAAGCTCTCTGATGGAGGTCTGATGGAGGTTGGCGCTCTCTGATGGAGGTTGAAGCTCTCTGATGGAGGTTGAAGCTCTCTGGTAGAGGTTGAAGCTTTCTGATGGAGGTTGAAGCTCTCTGATGGAGGTTGAAGCTCTCTGGTAGAGGTTGAAGCTCTCTGATGGAGGTCTGATGGAGGTTGAAGCTCTCTGATGGAGGTCTGATGGAGGTTGAAGCTCTCTGATGGAGGTTGGAGCTTTCTGATGGAGGTTGGAGCTCTCTGATGGAGGTCTGATGGAGGTTGGAGCTCTCTGATAGAGGTCTGATGGAGGTTGGAGCTCTCTGATGGAGGTCTGATGGAGGTTGGAGCTCTCTGATGGAGGTCTGATGGAGGTTGAAGCTCTCTGATGGAGGTCTGATGGAGGTTGGAGCTTTCTGATGGAGGTTGGAGCTCTCTGATAGAGGTCTGATGGAGGTTGGAGCTCTCTGATGGAGGTCTGATGGAGGTTGGAGCTCTCTGATGGAGGTCTGATGGAGGTTGGAGCTTTCTGATGGAGGTTGGAGCTCTCTGATAGAGGTCTGATGGAGGTTGGAGCTCTCTGATGGAGGTCTGATGGAGGTTGGAGCTCTCTGATAGAGGTCTGATGGAGGTTGGAGCTCTCTGATGGAGGTCTGATGGAGGTTGGAGCTCTCTGATGGAGGTCTGATGGAGGTTGGAGCTCCTCTTGAGCCCATATCCAATTCTTGTGGTGACAGATTGTTTGAGAGGAGGAGAGGTCAATCCATGTATGATTTTGTACATCAGACAGACGTGAACATATTTAATCAATTATCCCAGCTAAGTAAGTTGTATG
>CM070096.1:21178599-21181099 GCA_036178185.1 Liparis tanakae
TTTTCATTTATTTTCTGTAAATACAATAAAAGCTGAAAGTGACATTAAGAAAACAATGCGCGTTAATCTACCGACCGCCTCTACAAAGAAGTTAAAAATAACCCAACGGAACGCCACAAAGACGCCAGCAGCGTGGATCTGAGTGAAGGACGAGGCGCCGTCCTCTGGATCCATCTGGACTGCAGCCAGAATCTGAGCTCACCGGTACCGGGAGGAACCAGCGGCGCCGTGTTCTGAGCCCGGTTACGATCAAACGTTAAAACGGACAAAGGAAATGAAAGAAATGTTTGATGAGCAGACCAATGAATCCATAAACTGCCTAAACATTATGGAAGCAATCAAAAGATAGGATCAATATCGCTGCACGGAAACAAAGCGAACATGCGCATCAACGAATATAAATAAATAAAGAAGTAACTAAATACTAACGAATATTCTTACTTGTAAAAACCTGCAAACGAAAGTTAAAGGCTGAGAACGAAAAGTGAAAGAATGGCGGAGGGATCTGCAGCGGGCCTCACGGAGGCCGATCATATTGAGATGGACGCGGCGCAACAAAAGAAAGCATTTAAATCACTCAGCGCAACCCGGAGAGGGAAACTCTCACACTGCACACGGACATGAATGAAATAAAAGCAATGATGACGGAGTGCTGATGTTGATGATGTGAATAAAGCTGCAAATGAATTTCTAAAAAGGCTGGATGAATTTAAAGAGTCTCATCATGGTTCAGTTATTGCTGCCTGAGGATGTGAGAGCAAATGAAAACCTGGACTGGTTAGAGCCCCAAATGAAGGATTATGAGGCTTTTATGTCTGAGGTGAGCCAATGGATAACACCTCAGCCTGACCCACAGAATCTTGTTGCTGCCGGGGACAGTGTCTCACAGACCGGCTCAAGGAGTTCTAAAGGTTCTAAAAGTTCTAAAAGTTCCAAAGGTTCCAGATCTTCTTCCGTGGTTTCAGCACGCATGAAGGCAACTGCAGACAAAGCTGCTCTGCAGGCCAGAGCTGAAGCTCTTAAAAAGAAACATGAGCTGGAAACCGAGAAACACGAGCTGGGTTTAAGAATGGAAGCAGAGAAACATCAGCTGGGTTTAAGAATGGAAGCAGAGAAACATCAGCTGGGTTTAAGAATGGAATCTCTGGACCTGGAAGCAGATCTTGCAGCAGATGATGCAAGGCTAAAGGCTCTAGAGGAATTTGAAATTGAAGAATCTGAATCTGGAAAAGAAACTGAAGAACGGAGATTTGCATCTGCCAAAATGGAAGAAAGTCTAACAAAACTGGAGTTTGCACGGATAGGAATCATACCTACAACACCCTTACAGAAGATGATGGACACTCGGCACCGACCAATAACGGAGCAACCACCGAGGGCTCCAACAAACCCTCCCACACGTAGAGCTGTGGTTTCTGACGGACCACCCAGACGAGGAGAATCCACTCCCAGACATGAAATGGCTCAGAACATCGACCTCACAAACATCATACAAAGACAAACGAACTTGACGGATCTGCTCGTGATACAGCAGAAAGAATCTAAACTGCCAAGAAGGAAGTGTTGGTGTTTGACGGCGATCCTCTAACTTTCAGGCCATTTATGAAATCCTTTAAGCACAACATCGAAGACAAAACCAAGAGCGATGAGGATCGCCTGTACTTCCTGGAACAGTACACGGTTGGACAGCCAAAGGAACTCGTCCAGAGCTGCTTTAACATGAACGCCACCACTGGTTACCAAGAAGCAAAGCGCCTACTCAAATCTCACTTTGGCGATGAATTCAAAATCACATCAGCATACCTTGAGAAGGCCTTGAACTGGAACCAAAGACGCACAGATGATGGGAAAGCACTTCATAGCTACGCCCTCTATCTGAGAGGCTGTGGTAATGCAGTTCAGGACCTACCATACATGTCAGAGCTGGACTCACCATCTAACATGAAGAGGCTTGTTTTCAAACTTCCATTTAAGCTTCGAGAGAAATGGCGATCTGCTGTATGTGACATCACGGAAAGGACACAGCAGAGACCCAAGTTCCATGATCTGGTTCTGTTTATGGAACGGCAGGTCAGAATCATTCAAGATCCCGTCTTTGGGGATATACAGGACCCAGCCGGAAGCACGACTGGGAGAATACCCAAATGAGACGTACAGTATACGAGACCTAGCAGCAAGAAAAGCTTTGCTACGACTGTTGTACCCAAGACGGAAACCTACCGGAACACTGAGGCACAGGACAGGGCAGACAGGCCAGAGGGCATCCGTACAGCCATGAACGCTTTCAACAAGCCTTGTGCTTTCTGCAAAGGAGATCATGTGATGGAAACATGTGAAAGAATAACAAAGATTCCCCATGGGGAGAAAGTCGAGTTGCTAAAGAAAAATGGACTCTGCTTTTGCTGCTTGATCAAAGGTCATACGAGTAAAGAATGCAAGAAACGTCTCACGTGTCGTTCCTGTGAGAAAAAACACCCCACTGTCTTGCATATAGAGAACT
>CM070096.1:21188599-21201099 GCA_036178185.1 Liparis tanakae
AATAAATAAATGGTGTAAATAAAGACGTCATTGTGTCAGCTACACACGTGACCGCGAGGGGGCAGCGGGAACGCGCCTGAGAGCGCATCCTGCAGGAAACCGGGGAGAAGAAGAGGAAGTAGTAAAAGAAGGAGACGCTTCCGGTTCCGGTCGCCGTGTGTCGGTTGAACTGCTGTGGATTCAAACCTTCTGGACCTCAGACTCTCACGCGCTCCGTCGGTCACGCGCAGCGCGCAGGTAAGTCGGGCACTTTTATTTAATCAGGCGCGTTCATGTGGAGCTGTGAGCACTGTGCTAATGCTAACAGCAGCTAAGAGAGAGAGAGAGAGAGAGAGAGAGAGAGAGAGAGAGAGAGAGAGAGACTGGGTGTACTATAGGCTGCTCTCTGGTGTACTATAGGCTGCTCTCTGATGGTGGGTGTTTCAGGATGGCGTCTGGACTCCTGGAGCCTCCTACAGGAGGAGAACCGATGTGTGTTCTCCTGCTGAGAGACGAAGGCGAGCCGGAGGAGAGGAGGAGGGAGGTGGGCTGCCAGTGGGAGAGTCCGGAGGAGGAGAGGAGGGAGGTGGGCTGCCAGAGCGACGGCGCCGAGAGGAGGGACGCCGCGGTCCAGGTGGACCTGCTGACCCAGCAGCTCAGCTGGAGGCACTCAGGTTAGTCCAGCAGGAATCCACGATTCAAAGGCTCTAGTCTGGATGTAAAGGCTCTATTCTGGATGTAAAGGCTCTATTCTGGATGTAAAGGCTCTATTCTGGATGTAAAGGCTCTATTCTGGATGTAAAGGCTCTAGTCTGGATGTAAAGGCTCTAGTCTGGATGTAAAGGCTCTAGTCTGGATGTAAAGGCTCTAGTCTGGATGTAAAGGCTCTATTCTGGATGTAAAGGCTCTAGTCTGGATGTAAAGGCTCTATTCTGGATGTAAAGGCTCTAGTCTGGATGTAAAGGCTCTAGTCTGGATGTAAAGGCTCTATTCTGGATGTAAAGGCTCTATTCTGGATGTAAAGGCTCTAGTCTGGATGTAAAGGCTCTAGTCTGGATGTAAAGGCTCTATTCTGGATGTAAAGGCTCTAGTCTGGATGTAAAGGCTCTAGTCTGGATGTAAAGGCTCTAGTCTGGATGTAAAGGCTCTATTCTGGATGTAAAGGCTCTAGTCTGGATGTAAAGGCTCTAGTCTGGATGTAAAGGCTCTAGTCTGGATGTAAAGGCTCTAGTCTGGATGTAAAGGCTCTATTCTGGATGTAAAGGCTCTATTCTGGATGTAAAGGCTCTAGTCTGGATGTAAAGGCTCTAGTCTGGATGTAAAGGCTCTAGTCTGGATGTAAAGGCTCTATTCTGGATGTAAAGGCTCTAGTCTGGATGTAAAGGCTCTAGTCTGGATGTAAAGGCTCTAGTCTGGATGTAAAGGCTCTATTCTGGATGTAAAGGCTCTAGTCTGGATGTAAAGGCTCTAGTCTGGATGTAAAGGCTCTATTCTGGATGTAAAGGCTCTAGTCTGGATTTGAGGTTCAGGTCTCCAGGTGTCTCTGTGTGCAGGCTCGTCTGCGATGCTGCTGCAGTGCTTTGCAGTCAGACCTGATGGACCACACGGGGGCGCTCTGCTGCAGCACTGCACCACCAACCGGACCAGGACCAGCACCAGGACCAGCACCAGCACCAGGACCAGCACCAGGACCAGGACCAGGACCCTCAAACTCACCCAGTCCAGGACCCAGAGGAGGCCGCCACCTCAGAGGTCTAACGCCATCACGCGAGCTCCAGCTCAACCACACCACCAACATGTACCACCTGACACTGAGGAGCAGGAGGAGCAGGAGCAGCAGCGGAGGAGGAGGAGGAGGAGGAGGAGGAGGAGGAGCAGCAGCAGCAGCAAGAGCAAGAGGAGGTGGAGGAGGACATGGGTGATCCCACCTGGACTCCACCTGAGGGAGGTGAGTGAAGTGCACCTCCTCTTCATTATCAGGCCTCCACAAACCATTTAGTGTGTGTGTGTGTGTGTGTGTGTGTGTGTGTGTGTGTGTGTCCAGCTGTGAGCCTGGTGGCGGTGCAGCTGGACTCCGTCTCCCAGCATGCACCTGTGTTCCCTGTGAAGCTGGAGGCGGCGGGCAGCGTGTGTGACGTCTGCGGCAAAGTGATGAAGAACAAGTCGAGCTTGGCGCGCCACGCCTTCACGCACACGGGCCGCCGGCCGTTCGGCTGCCCTCTGTGCGACCTCCGCTTCAACCGGCGGGACAACCTGCGGCACCACGTGGCGCGGCTGCACCCCGGGGGCGCGGCCCGCCGCGAGCGCCGCCGCCCGCCGCCCGCCTGGCTGTGCGCCGCGTGCGGCAAAACCTTCAGCTGCCGCTCGCGGCTGAAGACGCACGAGGTGATCCACTCGGGGGTGAAGCCCCACGGCTGTGACCTCTGCCCCAAGGCCTACATGAGGCCCAACGACCTGCAGCACCACCGCGCCGCGGCCCACGCCGCCGCCCGGCCGGCGCCGCGCAGCTCGCTGCTCTGCGACCTCTGCGGCCGAGAGTTCCGGTGCCGCTCGCAGCTGGCGGCGCACTTCCAGACGCACACCGGCGAGCGGCCGCACCTCTGCGACGTCTGCGGCCGCAAGTTCGGCCGGCGCTACCAGCTGAAGCGCCACGAGAGCCTGGTGCACGGCGGGGAGCGGGCCGGCGGCGAGGAGGAGGAGCCGGCGCCGTTCGCCTGCGCGGTGTGCGGCAAGCGGCTGAAGTCGGAGGCGCTGTTTCGCCGCCTGCCAGCGCCCGCTGGCGGCGGCCTCACCGCTGCGCCGTGTGTCTGCGCGCTTCGCGCGCCGCCTGCCTGAAGCAGCACCACCTGCGCGTCCACCTGAGGGCGGGCCGGCCGCCGAGCGCGCTGGCGGCGCGCAGCGCGCGGCGCCCGCCAAGGCCTTCCGTGCCCGTGTGCGGCAAAGTCTTCAAGTTCCGGTCTCTGCTGGCGAGCCACCAGCCGGAGCACAGCGAGCGGCGCCCGCACCGCTGCGACCTCTGCGGCCGCGGCTTCCGGCGCCTCGGACACCTGACGCGCCACCGCCGGGCGCTGCACGCCGACGGGGCGCGGGCGCCGCAGAGCTTCGTCTGCCGCGTCTGCGGCAAAGACAAGAAGTGCCGCTCGCAGCTGGCCCGGCACGCCGTGGTGCACACCGGCGAGCGGCCCTTCGCCTGCGAGCGCTGCGCCGCGCGCTTCAACCGCCGCGGGAACCTGCAGCAGCACATGCGGCGCATGCACGGCGTGGGGGCGGAGCCCGCCCACGAGGCCCCGCCCATTCTGTTCGACGACGACGCGGCGCTCGCCCCGACCTACAAACAGGAAGAGACGGGGCGGGAGGTCGTCGCTGAACTCACTGACCCCCTGACCCCTCCTGACCTTTGACCTTGACCCCTCCTGACCCCCTGAGGGTCTTTGGCTTGAGGATCAATTCTATTCTCTCGTTAATAAAGATTTGATCAGAAATCAATAATCAATATTCATCATTACTGCTTCTGTTCAGCTTTAAATCTGTTACACTGCTGACTGGATATATATATATATATATAAGTGTGTATATATATATATATATATATATATTTATATATATATATATATATAAGTGTGTATATATATATGGTGTGTGTGTGTGTGTGTGTGTGTGTGTGTGTGTGTGTGTGTGTGTGTGTGTGTGTGTGTGTGTGAGGAGAGTGTGTGTGTGTGTGTGTGTGTGTGTGTGTGTGTGTGTGTGTGTGTGTGTGTGTGTGAGAGAGAGAGACGGGGTGTGTGTCCGTGGTTCAGCAGCGTTGCTTTAAGAGCCCGTGAGAGACGCTCCGTGAGGTGAGCCACGTTGGGTCAAACCATCCTGATATGGTGGGAGGGGGGACTCTGGGTTTTTAGGTTAATTAAATTAAATTGCTTACTTAATATACAATTCAGTTTATGAACTTAAACTTTTGTTTTATTAAATATTTATTAAATAACTACTTTTAAAGGATTTTTTAATGGACGCTCCTCTAGCCTGTAGACGCTCCTCTAGCCTCTAGACGCTCCTCTAGCCTGTAGACGCTCCTCTAGCCTCTAGACGCACCTCTAGCCTCTGGACGCTCCTCTAGCCTCTGGACGCTCCTCTAGCCTGTAGACGCTCCTCTAGCCTGTAGACGCTCCTCTAGCCTGTAGACGCTCCTCTAGACGCGCTCCTCTAGCCTCTAGACGCCCTCTCTAGCCTCTGTAGACGCCCTTCTAGCCTGTAGACGCTCCTCTAGCCTGTAGACGCTCCTCCCCCCTGTAGACGCCTTTCTAGCCTGTAGACGCTCCTCTAGCCTGTAGACGCTCCTCTAGCCTGTAGACGCCTCTAGCCTGTAGGCGCTCCTCTAGCCTGTAGACGCCTCTCTAGCCTGTAGACGCCTCCTCTAGTCTGTAGACGCTCCTCTAGCCTGTGGGCCTCCTCTAGCCTGTAGACGCTCCTCTAGCCTGTAGACGCCTCTAGCCTGTAGACGCCTCTCAGCTCTGGACGCTCCTCTAGCCTCTGGACGCTCCTCTAGCCTCTGGACGCTCCTCTAGCCTCTGGACGCTCCTCTATCTTGTAGACGCTCCTCTAGCCTGTAGACGCTCCTCTAGTCTGTAGACGCTCCTCTAGCCTCTGGACGCTCCTCTAGCCTGTAGACGCTCCTCTAGCCTCTGGACGCTCCTCTAGCCTCTGGACGCTCCTCTAGCCTGTGGACGCTCCTCTAGCCTGTAGACGCTCCTCTAGCCTGTAGACGCTCCTCTAGCCTGTAGACGCTCCTCTAGCCTGTAGATGCTCCTCTAGCCTGTAGATGCTCCTCTAGCCTGTAGACGCTCCTCTAGCCTGTAGACCCAGGGTGATGGGTGCCGAGCGTGGACGGCCCCTTCGGGTCACCCCAGAGAGTTTCAGTGATATTCCAGTCTGGAGACTGGGAGTCGTTCCAGAACATTGTGGTGGTTCCTCTTCATGAACGCCTCGTGGATGTGGAGCGATGCTCCGGGTCCTTGTCCTGCTGGAACACCAACCCCTAGCTTCAGCTTTGGTGCAGATTCTAGAACACTATGGTCAAGAACCTGCTGGTACTGGGTTGAATCCATGCGACCCTCAACTGGAACTAGATTCCCAGTAGCTGCCCCCCCCCTGTGCTCTTCTGCTCCGTGCCTAACGCCTCTCGTTGGGACCTCGTCGCTCCAGCTTTGTCTCTTCAGTCCTCTCTTGGTTCAAGATGAGCCGGGCTCGTTCAGAGTGGTTCTGATACCTCAGGAGGAGAAGAGGCTTCTTCCCATCCTCTCCATCCAGATGTTCTCTGTGCACTGAGCGCTGGATGCTGGAGCGATGCTCACAGACTCCATCTGCAGCCAGGACCTGCAGGTCTTTGGAGGTGGTCTGAGGGTCGCCGTGGACCAGTCTGCCCAGTCTGCCCAGTCTGCCCAGTCTTCACCTTTGCCTCTCTGATATGTCTCCTGGCCTGCCTCTTCTGGCCTTCCCGAGGACTGTGCCTGCTGCCTTCCATCTCTGAATGACATTCCTCACAGTGGAAACTGAGAGCTGAAGCTCAGGATAACTGGTGGCCTTTCTAAAGTTGAAACCATCCTGCTGGTCATCTTTGTCTTTAGATCATCTGACAGCTGCTTGATGCCTCATGTTGCCACTGTTCAGAGGAGAGTCACAGAGAAGCACAGCCGGCCATCGGCTCCTTAAATACCTTTCTAGTGACTGGATGCACCTTTCTATGGAACTGAAGGCTTAACGAGTTATTCAGACTAATTACGTGTTGCAGTTAATCAGCATTTAGTAGGTACAGGTATTCAAATCAACAACACGATAAGGGTGCCCAAACTTTTGGACAGCCTATTTTTCACATTTGATTTAATTTCACACAACTCAATACACTAAATACCTTTGTCTGGAAAACAGCTTTAGCTCATCTGCATTGTTGGTCTGGTGTCTCTCAGCTTCCTCTTCACAACACCCCACACATTCTCTCTGGGGTTCAGGCCAATGGAGGCCAGTAATGCCATGGTCAGGACACCAGTTACTGCTGGTTCTGGCACTGGGCAGGTGCCAGATCATGCTGGGAAATGAGATCCTCATCTCCATGGAGCTTTTCAGCAGACTCTAAAGTCTCTTGGTCCACAGCTGCATTGACTCTGGACTGGATGAAACCCAGTGGACCAACACCAGCAGCTGGCATGGCTCCCAAACCATCACTGACTGGGAGCTTCCCACTGGATTTGATCCACTGGGATGTTGCTCCTCTCCAGCCTTTCTCCAGACTCTGGGCCTTGACTTCCAGATGAAACTCAACACTTGCTTTGGTCTGGAAAGAGGACTTTGGACCCTCTGAGCTGTCCGCTGCTTCTTTCCAGTTCATGAGACATTCAAGTGATGAGTTGAATACCCTAGAGAATACTTTATCATGATATTCTAATTTTCTGAGACAGTACTGTATATACAGACCTGAGACCCTGAGACAGAGGTTGGGACCGCCCAGCTCATTTGAATATGCGGACACGTAAATATCACACATAAATAAATGAAGAAATACGTGTGGACACATAAATAAATGAAGAAATACAGAAATATATTTATTTAATGATGTCCTGTTGATTTATAACTTATATTCATTCATTCCTGTATTTATTTATACATTTATTTAAGCATTTATTTATTTATTTATTTATTCCTATATTTATTCATGCATTTATTTATACTTAAGTCATTTTGAGTCCTCCATACTCCTCCATAACGACGTGAGCGAGACACACACACACACACACACACACGACACGTGTGAGGAGGCTCCAGCTGTTAGTTTGTGGTGCGTTCAAGGTGTCTAGGAACAGAGAGTTCTACAGATGTAAACGCTTCATTCAGTCCCTGTGTAAACACATTGCCGGTTTAATAATGTTCTAAATCATTAGAAATCATTTATAGTTGTTATAAACACATTAGTTCAACCCACCAAATCATAAACCAGGTATTACATGTTTAAATACACATTACACACAATAAACTGCTCTGCCCACTATATATGAGAGAGAGAGAAGTTATATATATAAATAGTATTTATATAAATATGTATAAATATTCTTAATATATTTATATACATACATATACATAATTTGTATATACATATTTATATATAAAGAGATATATAAATATATATATTTATATTATTTATATATATAAATATAGAGAGAAAGATTTATACATAAATAAAATATATATAAATACATATATTTATATTATTTATACATATATATTTATTTATAGATATAGATATATATAAATTCATATGATTATATATAGATATAGATATATAGTTATATTATTATATATATATAAATATATATATATATATTTAGATATACATATATAAATATATATACATATATATATATATATATATATATTTAGATATACATATATAAATATATATATATATATATATATATATATATATATATATATATATATATATATATATATATATATATATATATATACACAGGACACAGTAAGCTGATTGGCTGAGCCGTGATGATGTCACACCTCCATGCGGTCTGGTTTGGGCGTCTTGGAGATCCAGAAGGTCGTCTGGGACGTCTTGGAGCGAGGAGTACTGCAACAGAGTACTTTAGTACTAGGGACAAGTACTTTAGTACTAGTACTGACAGCGTTAGTTACTGTACTGTGTGGTACTAGTACTTTACTGTAACAGAGTACTTACACTCACCTTCCCCTCAGCATCTGAAAACAACATGTCCCAGAAGCCACCAGGATAAGCAGCAGCAGGGGGATTGTGGGTATTATCACGTACACCAGTAACATGCCTGGAGAGAGAAAACGTTACTACACGTGGTCAAAGGTCAGAGGGGCCAAAGGTCAGAGGGCTCAATGGTCAGAGGGCTCAAAGGTCAGAGGGCTCAAAGGTCAGAGGGGCCAAAGGTCAGAGGGCTCAAAGGTCAGAGGGGCCAAAGGTCAGAGGGCTCAAAGGTCAGAGGGCTCAAAGGTCAGAGGGGCCAAAGGTCAGAGAGGCCAAAGGTCAGAGGGCTCAAAGGTCAGAGGGGCCAAAGGTCAGAGGGCTCAAAGGTCAGAGGGCTCAAAGGTCAGAGGGGCCAAAGGTCAGAGGGCTCAAAGGTCAGAGGGCCAAAGGTCAGAGGGGCCAAAGGTCAGAGGGCTCAAAGGTCAGAGGGGCCAAAGGTCAGAGGGGCCAAAGGTCAGAGGGCTCAAAGGTCAGAGGGGCCAAAGGTCAGAGGGCTCAAAGGTCAGAGGGGCCAAAGGTCAGAGGGCTCAAAGGTCAGAGGGCTCAAAGTTCAGAGGGCTCAAAGTTCAGAGGGGCCAAAGGTCAGAGGGGCCAAAGGTCAGAGGGCTCAAAGGTCAGAGGGGCCAAAGGTCAGAGGGGCCAAAGGTCAGAGGGCTCAAAGGTCAGAGGGGCCAAAGGTCAGAGGGCTCAAAGGTCAGAGGGGCCAAAGGTCAGAGGGCTCAAAGGTCAGAGGGCTCAAAGGTCAGAGGGCTCAAAGTTCAGAGGGGCCAAAGGTCAGAGGGCTCAAAGGTCAGAGGGGCCAAAGGTCAGAGGGCTCAAAGGTCAGAGGGGCCAAAGGTCAGAGGGCTCAAAGGTCAGAGGGGCCAAAGGTCAGAGGGCTCAAAGGTCAGAGGGCTCAAAGGTCAGAGGGGCCAAAGGTCAGAGAGGCCAAAGGTCAGAGGGCTCAAAGGTCAGAGGCTCAAAGGTCAGAGGCCAAGGTCAGAGGGCTCAAGGTCAGAGGGGCCAAGGTCAGAGGGCTCAAAGGTCAGAGGCCAAAGGTCAGAGGGCTCAAGGTCAGAGGGCCAAGGTCAGAGGGCTCAAGGTCAGAGGCTCACAAAGTTCAGGGGCCAAAGGTCAGAGGGCTCAAAGGTCAGAGGGGCCAAAGGTCAGAGGGCTCAAAGGTCAGAGGGGCCAAAGGTCAGAGGGGCTCGTACCTGAAGCTCCACTCATGGTCACCTCAGGGGGCACCTCCTCACTGCCTGCAGGCTGATTGACCACAGCGCCCCCTGCTGTGGCCTCTGAGAACACACACACACTCTAGTCATGAGGGCACCTGGAGGAGCCTATTGGCTCACCACTCTAGTCATGAGGTCACCTGAAGCGTCCTATTGGCTCACCACTCTAGTCATGAGGTCACCTGAAGCGTCCTATTGGCTCACCACTCTAGTCATGAGGTCACCTGAAGCATCCTATTGGCTCACCACTCTAGTCATGAGGTCACCTGGAGGCTCCTATTGGCTCACCACTCTAGTCATGAGGTCACCTGAAGCGTCCTATTGGCTCACCACTCTAGTCATGAGGGCACCTGGAGGATCCTATTGGCTCACCACTCTAGTCATGAGGTCACCTGAAGCATCCTATTGGCTCACCACTCTAGTCATGAGGTCACCTGGAGGCTCCTATTGGCTCACCACTCTAGTCATGAGGTCACCTGAAGCATCCTATTGGCTCACCACTCTAGTCATGAGGTCACCTGAAGCATCATATTGGCTCACCACTCTAGTCATGAGGTCACCTGGAGGATCCTATTGGCTCACCACTCTAGTCGTGAGGTCACCTGGAGGCTCCTATTGGCTCACCACTCTAGTCATGAGGTCACCTGAAGCATCCTATTGGCTCACCACTCTAGTCATGAGGTCACCTGGAGGCTCCTATTGGCTCACCACTCTAGTCATGAGGTCACCTGAAGCATCCTATTGGCTCACCACTCTAGTCATGAGGTCACCTGGAGGCTCCTATTGGCTCACCACTCTAGTCATGAGGTCACCTGAAGCATCCTATTGACTCACCACTCTAGTCATGAGGTCACCTGGAGGCTCCTATTGGCTCACCACTCTAGTCATGAGGTCACCTGGAGGCTCCTATTGGCTCACCACTCTAGTCATGAGGGCACCTGAAGCATCCTATTGGCTCACCACTCTAGTCATGAGGTCACCTGGAGGCTCCTATTGGCTCACCACTCTAGTCATGAGGTCACCTGGAGGCTCCTATTGGCTCACCACTCTAGTCATGAGGTCACCTGGAGGCTCCTATTGGCTAACGCTCAGATAAGTGTGAACAGCTGTCAGACATTAAGCTGAATAACAAACACCTTGTGACTCTCAACCAATCACAATGCTCGATTTTAGCTACCCATATTATCAATGTGTATATACATAGATATGACCGTATAAGGACCTTGCTGCTCACCTGGGCTCCGCCCCCCAGGTGTGTGTCCCTGTTCCTTCACAAGATGACTCTCTGAAAGAAAAAAGAAATGAATGAACAAAATGAATTCAAACATTTTGAGAGAAAACAATGGAAAGACGAAAGAAAGAAAAAGAACAAAATAATGAAGGCTTTCCCCTCCTGGCTAGAAGGGGCGGGGCTAGCAGCAGATGGCCAATTACAGACAAGTCTGCTTAAAAACAGAAAACTCAAATATATAAGAAATATGAAGAAGTTAAAATCATGATTTAGACTAAAAGTAAGAGTTTAAGTGACAGATATAATCTGACTGTCATCACGTGTTCACAGACGTCGCAGATATAAAACTCAGGTTTACTCCCAGAACTTAGAATAATTACATGAAACATGAAGTCACAAACATCTGTGAGAAGACACACATCTGTAATCCCTGATGCATGTGAGGAATGGTGTGCACATCCAGGTTCATCCACTCGTCATCAAGCTGACCTCTAGGAGTCTCAAGGACACAAACTCTACAATGTGCATCAGTTATCATGGCGATCACCAGGCAAGGAGTTAACCGCCGCTGGGGAACTGAAACCTAAAGTTAATCCTGAAGTTAAACCTGAGTTTAAAGCTGAAGTTAAACCTGAAGTTAATCCTGAAGTTAAACCTAAAATTTAATCTGAGTTTAAGCTGAATTTAAAGTTAATTCCTGAAGTTAAACCTGAAGTTAAATCTGAAATTAAACCTAAATGTAAACCTGAAGTTAAACCTGAGTTTAAAGCTGAAGTTAAAGCTGAAGTGGAACCTGAAGTTAAACCTGAAGTTAAACCTAAAGTTAAACCTGAGTTTAAAGTTGAAGTTAAACCAGAAGTTAAACCTAAAGTTTAACCTGAGTTTAAAGCTGAAGTTATAACAGAAGTTAAACCTGAAGTTAAACCTGAGTTTAAAGCTGAAGTTAAACCAGAAGTTAAACATTACATTACATCACATCACATTACATTACATTACATTACATGTCATGTATCAGACGCTTATATCCAAAGAGACTTACAATAAGTGCATTTCAACCTAGAGGACAAACTAAGAACAACAAGAATACAGAAAGTAACATTTCCTCAACATAGTCAAACTACTAAAGTACCACAATAAGAGCCATTCAAGTGCTACTAAAGTGATAATCTGTGTTTAATCCAGATATAGTCTAAAGGTGCGTTTTCAGTTTCCGGCGGAAGATGTAGAGACTTTAACGTCAGTTTAAAGCTGAAGTTAAACCAGAAGTTAAACCTGAAGTTAAACCTGACTTTAAAGCTGAAGTTAAAGCTGAAGTTAAACCTAAAGTTAAACCTAAGGTTAAACCTAAAGCTAAACCTGAAGTTAAAGCTGAAGTTAAACCTAAGGTTAAACCTAAAGCTAAACCTGAAGTTAAAGCTGAAGTTAAACCTAAGGTTAAACCTAAAGTTAAACGTGAAGTTAAATCTAAAACTAAAGTTAAAGCTGAAGTTAAACCAGAAGTTAAACCTAAACTTAAACCTGAAGTTGAACCTGAAATTAAACTTGAGTTTCCTGAAGAACCAAATCATGTTGTTTATCAGGGAGAAGCTGATTGGCTGGTGGTACCTGGTTTGTTTATCAGGGAGAAGCTGATTGGCTGGTGGTACCTGGTTCATATTTGCATATGAAGTTATGTTTCATGTTGCAGCGGTCGTCGTTCCATTGGTAGAGATAAGCTCCGCCCAGACCAGGCAGGGCGGTTGGTTGATGGTACATCACAACGCAGGCCTCTCCTCCACAGGACGGCTCGTCAAAATACCAGTTCCTACATCATCATCATCATCATTATCATCATCACCATCATCATCATCATCATCATCACCATCACCATCATCATCATCATCTTCATCATCATCACCATCAACATCATCACCATCATCATCATCACCATCATCATCACCACCGTCATCATCATCATAACCATCATCATCACCATCATCACCATCATCATCATCATCATCATCATCATCACCATCATCATCACCATCATCATCATCATCACCATCATCATCATCATCATCACCATCATCATCACCACCACCATCATCATCACCATCATCATCACCATCATCATCAGAATCATCATCATCATCACCACCACCACCACCACCACCATCAGAATCATCATCACCATCATCATTAGAATCATCATCACCATCATCATCAGAATCATCATCATCATCAGAATCATCATCATCACCATCATCATCATCACCATCATCACCATCATCATCACCATCACCGTCATCATCATCATCATCATCAT
>CM070096.1:21203599-21223599 GCA_036178185.1 Liparis tanakae
CGGTCTCTCTCTCTCTGTGTCTCTCTCTCTCTCTGTCTCTCTCTCTGTGTCTCTCTCTGTCTCTCTCTCTCCTATATCCTGACAAATCTTCTTTAACATGTATAATAATACATCTTTATTAAAGATGTATTATTATACATGTTAAATATTCTTTAACATGTATAATAATACATCTTTAACGTGTATAATAATACATCTTTAACGTGTATAATAATCTTTGATGGTTTAATGTTATAATCACTTTTTTAAATACATCACAAGTCGATGAATGAATTATTCATTATGAACCAAACAAATGACCCAACACCATCACAACGTACACACAGTACACACAGAGTACACACAGTACACACTCAAGTACACACTGAGTATTGAGGAGGAGAAGGGTGGCTCTTCACTCACCGCTCACCACCCGGGCGCCGCCGCACCGGCTGGCCGCCGCCGCCCCGAGGAGCATCAGCAGGTACAGCGTCATCTGGTCCTGGTCCTGGTTCTGGTCCTGGTCCTGGTCCTGGTCCTGGGCTTTAGTGAAGAATGGAGAATCGGGTTTCAGCACTTTTAGAATAAAAGCTTGGCTCCTCAGGCTTCTGCCTTGTTTCCTCACTTGCTTCCTTGTTCCTCGTCTCTGGTGTGAAGCGTCAGGAGCTTCTGTCTGCTGCTCCTCCTGCTGCTCCTCCTGCTGCTCCTCCTGCTGCTCCTCCTGCTGCTCCTCCTGCTGCTCCTCCTGCTGCTGCTGACACCGACTGCTTCTGCTGCTCCTCCTGCTCCTCCTGCTCCTCCCCTCTGATCGATCCTGCCTCCAGAGCCCCAGATGTTCCTCTCTCATTACGGGGCCACACCACCACTTCAGAGTGATTCACTCAGAGCAGCAGCTGCTCCACAGGGTCGATAAATGGAGCGCTCCCTAAATGAAGCGCTCCCTGGCTTCAGTTACACCGGCTGAGCCACATGCTCAGGGGGAGCTACGCTAGGCTAACAGTCCCTCTGCCTTGTCTTTGTGCTACGCTAGGCTAACAGTCCCTCTGCCTTGTCTTTGTGCTATGCTAGGCTAACAGTCCCTCTGCCTTGTCTTTGTGCTATGTTAGGCTAACAGTCCCCTCTGCCTTGTCTTTGTGCTACGCTAGGCTAACAGTCCCCTCTGCCTTGTCTTTGTGCTAAGCTAGGCTAACAGTCCCCTCTGCCTTGTCTTTGTACTATGCTAGGCTAACATTCCCTCTGCCTTGTCTTTGTGCTAAGCTAGGCTAACAGTCTCCTCTGCCTTGTCTTTGTGCTAAGCTAGGCTAACAGTCTCCTCTGCCTTGTCTTTGTGCTAAGCTAGGCTAACAGTCCCTCTGCTCTGCTGAGCTCGGCTATCCGTGAACTCTCAGCTCCGCTTCTGGCTGACTCAATAAAATGAGCCCGAGGTTTTTCATCTCCTTCAGCCCGATGAACCAAAGAGCTGACATCATCATCATCACCATCAGTGTATGAAGATGAGCAGTTGAAGCTGGGTGTTGCTGCTGGACCACATCCCTGTGTTGAGATGAGGTACTCTCAGTAGTAATACTGGCAGTACTACAACCCCAGGAGTCACATGTGTAGTACTGCTCCTCTTTAGATAAAACAACCCGAGGAACAACACATGAGTGTCGTTAGCCGTGTGTCTGAAGACGCCGGGCTAACGCTGTCAGAATGAGTCCTGAGTCCTGAGTCCTGAGTCCTGAGGCTGAGTCCTGAGGCTGAGTCCTGAGGCTGAGTCCTGAGTCCTGAGGCTGAGTCCTGAGGCTGAGTCCTGAGTCCTGAGGCTGAGTCCTGAGGCTGAGTCCTGAGTCCTGAGGCTGAGTCCTGAGTCCTGAGTCCTGAGGCTGAGTCCTGAGTCCTGAGGCTGAGTCCTGAGTCCTGAGTCCTGAGCAGCCGCCTGAAGCCTCTGATGTCATTAACTGAGCCTGAAGCACTTTGTTGTTCCTCCAATGAGAAGCAAGATCAATGAGCTGGAGAGGCGTCCAGTGGAGGGAAGGCTGGCATGCGTATGTATGTATATATGTGTATATATATATATACACATATACGTATACATATATATAAATGTATATATATAAATACATTTATATATATATTGTGTGTGTGAGGTGTGTGTGTGAGGTGTGTGTGTGTGTGATGACGATCATTTTACTGATACACTTAGACTTTGAAACTCAACCTGTGTGTGCAGGTTTGTGTTAGATAGTGTGTGTCTCTGTGTGTGTGTTTTGTGTGTCTGTGTGTGTACGTGTGTGTATATAATTTAAACCATTTTCTTTTTTTAAATGTCTGACAGGAAGTTGAGAGTTCACCTGAAGGTCTCACACACACACACACACAGTAATCTGTCCCTCTATTCCCAGTATTGATCGTCTTCGTCCACAAACACATTCCACTTACTGCTGATTACCCCCCCCCCCCCACCACTCACACACACAACTTATACACACAGATCTCCTGGCTCCTCCTGCAGGGTCTCCTGGCTCCTAGTCCCTCCTGGAGGGTCTGTGGCTTTGGGGCTGAACCCCCGGGATCGTCTTCGGCGGCCTCTGCCCCAACATGACCCGCGGACCCCTGTCCACCCCACCACTGTGTCTGAGGCATAGAGAACCATCAGCCGGCGGCCACGGAGCTTCACCCCCAGGCTTCCTGCCGCCACACTCCACAGCTCCGATGTGATGTGGCCCTCGGTTCGAGGAGACGGCGGCCGTGGAGGTCCACAAACTCGGTGAACTGCCGACTGGCCAGAAAGAGACCGAGCAACAGAAGTGCCGTAAACTCGATCGACTTCCATTTGACTCAAGAATGCTCTAAAGACTTCAAGGATGAATTGTTATCAAAAGGGTGAGTTCTCCCAGAACAGTGACGTGGACCCGGACACACACACACACACACACACCGTGTGCGATGCATACCGTTCTACACTTTAGATGAAGTAACTTCATCCAATGGTGCCAAAAATAATCATGCAACCTCCATCAGGGAGCACGGACTCTCCTCGGGAAACATGGAACGTCCAAAGAACGTGTCCAGGACGGGTCGGCCCCTCTTCTCCACGGGTTACTGGAACCACCCAGCGACGTGGGCCTGGCCTTGGAAGGGAAGAGGAGAACCCTCAAGGACGCCACCGGTCTTCATCAGCGGCGGAACTCTCAGGCCCGTACCGCTCAACTCAAAGAGCCGGCAGGAGGTGCAGCGCTCGGTGCCGTTCCCTCCCGTCTGGAGCAACTCGCCGTGAAGCAACAGACGGGATGCACTGGTTCACAAGGAAGGCGAACAAGATTCAGCCCTCATCTAGAAATCCCCCTCCCCGTTATTACGGCTCCCTTTGAACGGATTGGGTTGAATGGGTACGGATAGGTCCAAGATACAGACAGGTCCAAGATACAGACAGGTCCAAGATACAGATAGGTCCAAGATACAGATAGGTCCAAGATACAGACAGGTCCAAGATACAGACAGGTCCAAGATACGGATAGGTCCAGGATACAGACAGGTCCAAGATACGGATAGGTCCAGGATACAGACAGGTCCAAGATACAGACAGGTCCAGGATACAGACAGGTCCAAGATACAGACAGGTCCAGGATACGGATAGGTCCAGGATACAGACAGGTCCAGGATACAGACAGGTCCAAGATACAGACAGGTCCAAGATACGGATAGGTCCAGGATACAGATAGGTCCAAGATACGGATAGGTCCAAGATACAGACAGGTCCAAGATACAGATAGGTCCAAGATACAGACAGGTCCAAGATACAGATAGGTCCAAGATACAGACAGGTCCAAGATACAGACAGGTCCAGGATACAGATAGGTCCAAGATACGGATAGGTCCAAGATACGGATAGGTCCAGGATACAGACAGGTCCAAGATACAGATAGGTCCAAGATACAGACAGGTCCAAGATACAGACAGGTCCAGGATACAGATAGGTCCAAGATACGGATAGGTCCAGGATATAGACAGGTCCAGGATACAGACAGGTCCAGGATACAGACAGGTCCAGGATACGGATAGGTCCAGGATATAGACAGGTCCAGGATACAGACAGGTCCAGGATACAGACAGGTCCAGGATACGGATAGGTCCAGGATACGGATCCCCGATAGAGTCGATCCTGACAAGGGGACGCACTGGGACCACGCCAGGAGAAAGATGACCGACAAACAGAGACCAGGTTGTATCGCACACAACCCCAGGGATGGGGAGAGCTGATGGTACGGACAAGGATAAGAAACCAGGGACCCTCCAGACACCATGGACCCTCCTTCAGGAACCAAGGACTCTCCTTCAGGAACCATGGACCCTCCTTCAGGAACCATGGTGGAGCCTCTAACCCTCTGATTGTTTGCTATAACACTGAGGTGCAGGAGGCTCCTCCCACTCTGACTGGATCACAGCCTTAAAATCATTGTGACGTCTCCAGTGTTTTAGATTTATTGATGAAATCACACAAAAGCAAACTTTTAAAACTTTTGATGTGACACGTCAACAGGTCAACAGGTCAACAGTTACAGGTCAACAGTTACAGGTCAACAGTTACAGGTCAACAGGTCACTGTAGGGTCCTTCAACATGTCTAGAGTCTCATTCACTGAGAAATCTAGGATTTGTTCTACAAGGAGAAACATGTCAGGTTTTATTAATCCTCCTGGGTGTCCTCTGGACCTAAGGACACATGTGGACTCTGGTGGTGTCCTCTGGACCTGGACCTAAGGACACATGTGGACTCTGGTGGTCTCCTCTGGACCTGGACCTAAGGACACATGTGGACTCTGGTGGTCTCCTCTGGACCTGGACCTAAAGACTCATGTGGACTCTGGTGGTCTCCTCTGGACTTGGACCTAAAGAGTCATGTGGACTCTGGTGGTCTCCTCTGGACCTGGACCTAAAGACTCATGTGGACTCTGGTGGTCTCCTCTGGACCTGGACCTAAAGACTCATGTGGACTCTGGTGGTCTCCTCTGGACCTGGACCTAAAGACTCATGTGGACTCTGGTGGTCTCCTCTGGACCTGGACCGAGGTCTTTAAAAAGAGAGAAACATTCCAGCTGGTTTCTGAATGTCTTAAAAACACAAACAATCAACGCGTGGAGGGGAGTCCACGGTGTCCTCAGCCCTGATTGTCTTTCACAGAACTGTCTGTCCCTCAGAGAGACAGACGGGTCGGGGTTAACCCTCCAGCTGCCACTGCTGGGCCGGGGAGGCGTCGCATATCGCCATGGAGACATAACCTTTGGGCCCCGAAGGCTGAGACACGGAGAGACACTGACCCACCGAGACCTGGTAGAGCCGGTTAGACTTCTGAGAGAGAGAGAGAGAGAGAGAGAGAGAGAGAGAGAGAGAGAGAGAGAGAGAGAGAGAGAGAGAGAGAGAGAGACATGGACGGGCTGCATTATGTCCATATGGGCCCAGAGCCACCTGTCAGCCAATCAGAGCACAGGAGATATGCTGTATGGTGTCTCACCCCCTGGCTCCACTGCTGCGACCCCCCCGACCCGTGACACTTCATCAGCCTGGGGGGGTCAAAGGTCCTGACCTCTGACACGTCGAGACACAGGAGACCTGCCAGGACCAGTTGACCCTCCTCATCGTAGGCCCAGTCCTACAGACAGACAGACAGACAGACAGACAGGCAGAGAGACAGACAGACAGACAGACAGGCAGAGAGACAGAAGGTAACGTGATGGTGTTTCATGTTACGTCAACTTAGTTAAAGTCATTTGCACGGTGGCTCAGTGGTTAGCACTGTCGCCTCACAGCAAGAAGGTCCAGGGTTCAAATCCCGGTCCGCCCGGTCGTCCCAGGTCCTTTCTGTGTGGAGTTTGCATGTTCTCCCCGTGCCTGCGTGGGTTTCCTCCGGGTCCTCCGGTTTCCCCCACCATCATAAAGACATGCACACAGCTTTCAACCCGGTTCGTATGGATGTGAATGAATGTTGGTGGTGGTCGGAGGGGCCGTAGGCGCAGATTGGCTGCCTCGCTTCCGTCAGTCTGCCCCAGGGCAGCTGTGGCTCCTGATGTAGCTCACCACCACCGCGATGACTGTGTGTGTGTATGACTGGACTCTGGACTCTGTAAGCGACTTTGGGTACTTAGAAAAGTGCTATATAAATCGAAATCATTATTATTATTATTGAAGATCTCACCTGTCTACCCCACCTTTCTCCATCCTCCACCTCACCTGTCTACCCCCTCAGCTGGTTCCCTTACCTGTGTGGTTGGTCGTGTGCTCACCTGTTCCGGGTCTCGGGGGTCACATGGTCTCAGGACCACGACTCCGCCCTTCTGGCTGGCTCGGCCCTGGGCTCCAAGGCAGCGCCCAGTTGCTAGGTTACGGAGCTGAGACAACAACATTCATTTAGGGGTCAGAAACCGTCACCTGCACCTCCTCCTGCACCTCCTCCTGCACTAGCAGTTAATAAGGGGGCGCGTACGATAAACAGGGGGCACGTACGATAAACATGGGGCACGCACGTTAATAAGGGGACGCCGACGATAAGGGTTGGCGTACGATAAAAAATTGGCGCGTACCATAAACGGGGCGCGTACGATAAACAGGGGGCACGTATGATAATAAGGGGGCACGCACGTTAATAAGGGGGCGCGTACGATAAACATGGGGCACGCACGTTAATAAGGGGGCGCTTACGTTAATAAGGGGGCGCGTACGATAAACATGGGGCACGCACGTTAATAAGGGGGCGCTTACGTTAATAAGGGGGCGCGTACGATAAACAGGGGGCAGGTATGATAATAAGGGGTCGTGTAAGATAAACAGGGGGCATGTACGTTAATAAGGTGGCGCGTACGATAATAAGGGGGCACGTACGATAAACATGGGGCGAGTACGATAATAAGGGCGCGCGTACGATAATAAGGGGGCGAGTACGATAAACATGGGGCGAGTACGATAATAAGGGCGTCACGATAATAAGAGCGTCAGACGATAATAAAGGCGAGTCACGATAAACATGGGGCGCGTACGATAATAAGGGGGCGAGTACGATAAACATGGGGCGTACGATAATAAGGGGGCGCGTACGATAATAAGGGGCCGTGCACGATAAACATGGGGCACGCACGTTAATAAGGGGGCGCGTACGATAATAAGGGGGCGCGTACGATAAACATGGGGCACGCACATTAATAAGGGGGCGCGTACGATAATAAGGGGGCGCGTACGATAATAAGGGGCGTGTACGATAATAAGGGGGCGCGTACGATAAACAGAGGGCACATAAGATAAACATGGGGCGCGTACGATAATAAGGGGGCGAGTACGATAATAAGGGGGCGAGTACGATAAACATGGGGCGTACGATAATAAGGGGCGTCACGATAATAAGGGCGAAAGTACGATAAACATGGGCGTACGATAATAAGGCGATAATAAGGGGGCGAGTACGATAAACAGGGGCGGTACGATAAACAGGGGCATGATAATAAGGCGTCACGATAATCAGGGGGCGTGTACGATAAACAGGGGGAGCGTACGATAATCAGGGGCGGTAATGAATAACAGGGCGTACGATAATAAGGGGCGCGATATGAGCATATAAAGGGCGTCGATAATAAGTATACGATAAACATGGGGCGTCGATAATAAGGGGCGTCGATAAACATGGGGCGCGTACGATAATAAGGGGGCGCGTACGATAATAAGGGGGCGAGTACGATAAACATGGGGCGCGTACGATAATAAGGGGGCGCGTACGATAATAAGGGGGCGAGTACGATAAACATGGGGCGCGTACGATAATAAGGGGGCGAGTACGATAAACAGGGGGCGAGTTCGTTAATAAGGGGGCGCGTACGTTAATAAGGGTCCGCGTACGATAAACAGGGGGCGTGTACGATAAACAGGGGGAGCGTACGATAATCAGGGGGCGTGTACGATAAACATGGGGCGCGTACGATAAACAGGGGGAGCGTACGATAAACATGGGGCGCGTACGATAAACAGGGGGAGCGTACGATAAGCAGGGGGAGCGTACGATGAACAGGAAGCAGCCTGAGGGCCGCTGTCCATTGGTCCACCGGACACCAGAGAAGAAGAACACAGTGAGACTCATGTCCTACCCGTCCTCTCTGAAGGACTTTGGGCCGCCTCGGGCTCTTGTTGACGAACGGCGGCGGCTTGTTGCCGTGGGCGGCGGTCTGCATCTCGGGGTACACCGTGTCCAGGTACCAGCGGAACGAGCGGCACTGCAGCCGCCGCCTCAGTGCCACGCGCTCGCCCACGTCTCCGTAGCTGCGCTCATGTAGCTCTGGGCGCAGGGACAGATACTGCTCCTGATTGGTCCACAGACAGGAAGTGAGGTCAGAGGGCGCGTCAGGATCATGGCTGTGTGTGTGTGTGTATATGTGTGTGTATATGTGTGTGTGTGTGTGTGTACCTTGTACTCGTCCATCCAGACGTGCGCTAGACGCAGAGAGTTGTGGGCCATGGTGTCCTGCCCCCCCGGCGAGCCGTAGGGCCGCCTCTTCCTGAAGATGTGACCGACTCGGGAGCACGGGATGATGAGCAGCTGGCCGCCGCACATCCAGATCTGAGAGGGAGAGAGAGAGGGAGAGAGGGGGAGAGAGAGGGAGGGAGGGAGAGAGAGAGAGAGAGAGCCTCAGTCTCTGGTTCTCCGTACCGATGGACGGTAACAGACCGGCTCACATGTGGAGCTGCTATCTGCTAGCTACTAGCTGCCTTCCAGTCGTCATGCTAAGCTAGTCCAGCCATCAACAAGGCGCTCACCCTGAAGGAGATCTCCAGGTTCTCACCGCCCCAGATGTCCATGCCGGCGTCGTATTGGCCGAGCTCGTTGAAATACTTCCTGTTCATAGCAAAGAGACCGCCTGCCATGGTGGGAGACCTAAGGGAGGAGAGAAGAGAGGAGAGGAGGAGAGAGGAGAGAGGAAGAGAGGGGAGGAGGGGAGAGGAGAGGAGGGGAGGAGAGAAGAGGAGAGGAGGGGAGAGAGGAGGAGAGGAGAGGAGGAGAGGAGAGGAGAGGGGAGGAGAGGAGGAGAGAAGAGGAGAGGAGGAGGAGAGGAGGAGAGAGGAGAGAAGAGGAGAGGAGGGGAGAGGAGAGGAGGATCTGTGTTACTTCATATCACACCTGGAGGAGGTTTACAGTCATCAGTCTGATCAGGATAACCTGATTGGCTAGTTTAGGCTCTCCTTGTCCCTGTACAACGTGGAGCAGGTTATCACGGCGTTGGACTTTCACAATCCGGCTCCTGGAAGTCTGCGGTCGTTCTAGGCGTCTGCAGTTGTATCTTGTAGATAAACCTTGTATTCATAACAAGTGCTGAGTCGCTCGAACTTTCCTTCTTCATCATCATCATTTCTTCAATCTTCCACGGTCAACAAGGAGATACTACTTATTTGGTATCACGATATACTACACCGGTCACCTCATTGGTCGGCCGGTTACTCGATTGGTCGGACGGTCACCTGATTGGTCCGGTGACTCCCTCGGGCCCCGTGAGCTCCGCCGGGGGGACGGGGTCCCACTTGAAGTGCAGGCCCCAGTTGAAGCCGCCCCTGACAACGGGCGAGGCGGCGTAGGCCAGCGTGTCAGCGGAGATGATGTCGATGACGGGGCAGACCACGCTGCGTCGGTCCTTCTGGATCGGCGCCAGCAGAGGCTGCAGCCACGCCTGGTTCACCTCGCAGTGGCTGTCCAGGAACACCAGCACCTCCCCTGGCAACAGACAGGCCAAGCACACTTCAAGTAGGAACCAGGAAACAGAAAGAGCATGTGTAGGCAGTAGGAAGGTAGGATTTCAGGTTGCTAAATAAGAGTTATGTAATGAAGTTGAATATGGGGACTAGGAATGGAATAATTAGTAGAAGATACAAGGATGTAAGCAACAAGGCCGTAGGAAACGGGGACACACAGATTAAAGATTGAGGTAATACAACAGCTTCAGGATGGAGGCAACAAGATGACATGGGTCAAAGGGGGAGGAAGTAAGGATGTAGGACATACCAGTAGCATGTGAGGCTCCTATCATGCGTCCTCTAATGAGTCCTTCTCTCTTCTGGTTCCTCACCAGTTTGACTTTCCCCTGCAGCTCCTCCCTGACGTAGCGGTCCAGGTTGTCCTTCAGTTCCTCTGAATCAACACGCCAACACGTTAGACACGGGGCCACGCCCACACGCTGTGAGTCCGTGTTACTTTAAGGGATTACAACATCTACATTTAAGGGATTACAACATCTACCCACAGGGAAGTCCTGCTGCCCCAGGAAGAGGTTCAACATGAGGTTCAGAGTGTCTGCTGGGCGTTACCGAGCTCGCTGTGGTCGTCCACCAGGATGATCTCGTGCAGGAGGTACCCCGGCGTACGGCCGAGCACGCTGTGGACCGTCCGGAGCAGGGCGGAGAACGCCTCGTTGAAGAAACAGATCACGACGCTGGCAGCAGGTAGCGCCAGCAAATAGACCTTATCCCGACACCTGCACAGAGATTCAGAAGCAGTGGTTGGTTATGAGTAACCAGGGGTCCATCCTCAGGAACCAAGGGTCCATCCTCAGGAACAAGGGGTCTATCCTCAGGAACCAAGGGTCTATCCTCAGGAACCAAGGGTCTATCCTCAGGAGCCAGGGGTCCATCCTCAGGAACCAATGGTCTATCCTCAGGAACAAGGGGTCTATCCTCAGGAACAAGGGGTCTATCCTCAGGAACCAAGGGTCTATCCTCAGGAACCAAGGGTCTATCCTCAGGAACCAAGGGTCTATCCTCAAGAACCAAGGGTCTATCCTCAGGAGCCAGGGGTCCATCCTCAGGAACCAAGGGTCTATCCTTAGGAACAAGGGGTCTATCCTCAGGAACCAGGGGTCTATGCTCAGGAGCCAGGGGTCCATCCTCAGGAACAAGGGGTCTATCCTGAGGAACAAGAGGTCTATCCTCAGGAACAAGGGGTCTTCAGTAACCAGGGGTCTGTCTCCTGATTGGCTGGTAGTGATGTCAGGTGACGGAGCTTCTTACTTGGGGTCTCTGGTGTCAGGCAGCTCTCGGTGGCTCCCCAGTCTGGTGGAGATGAGGACGTTGAAGGCGTGGCGGTGGTAGCCGCTGTCCCTCACCTCCTGGTCAGCTTCGTTAAATATCATCCCTGAAAACAAAGAGACGCAGACCACATTACCCCACTACAAAGCTTGTAGTACCACATTATCCCACTAGAGGGCGTGTAGTACCATGTTACCCCACTAGAGGGCCTGTAGTACCATGTTACCCCACTAGAGGGCCTGTAGTACCATGTTACCCCACTAGAGGGCTTGTAGTACCATGTTACCCCACTAGAGGGCCTGTAGTACCATGTTACCCCACTAGAGAGCTTGTAGTACCATGTTACCCCACTAGATGGCTTGTAGTACCATGTTACCCCACTAGAGGGCCTGTAGTACCATGTTACCCCACTAGATGGCTTGTAGTACCATGTTACCCCACTAGAGGGCTTGTAGTACCATGTTACCCCACTAGAGAGCTTGTAGTACCATGTTACCCCACTAGAGGGCTTGTAGTACCATGTTATCCCACTAGAGGGCCTGTAGTACCATGTTACCCCACTAGAGGGCTGTAGTACCATGTTACCCCACTAGAGAGCTTGTAGTACCATGTTACCCCACTAGAGGGCTTGTAGTACCATGTTATCCCACTAGAGGGCCTGTAGTACCATGTAGTACCAGGTGAACCTGGTCCAGACCTAGAGACGCTGCTAGAGGCTGAGAGAGGCTGCTGGGGGACGCTCTCCTCTCTCCTCTCCTCTCTCCTTATGGACGCTTAGGATACACTGAGCTCCTCTCTAGGATACACTGAGCTCCTCTCTCCTCTCCTCTCCTCTCTCCTCTCCTCTCTCCTTATGGATGCTTAGGATACACTGAGTTCACCTTTCCTCTAGGATACACTGAGCTCCTCTCTCCTCTCTCCTCTCCTCTCCTCTCCTCTCCTCTCTCCTTATGGACTCTTAGGATACACTGAGCTCCTCTCCGCTCTCCTCTCTCCTCTCCTCTCTCCTTATGGACGCTTAGGATACACTGAGCTCCTCTCTAGGATACACTGAGCTCCTCTCTCCTCTCCTCTCCTCTCTCCTCTCCTCTCTCCTTATGGATGCTTAGGATACACTGAGTTCACCTTTCCTCTAGGATACACTGAGCTCCTCTCTCCTCTCTCCTCTCCTCTCCTCTCCTCTCTCCTTATGGACACTTAGGATACACTGAGCTCCTCTCTCCTCTCCTCTCTCCTTATGGACGCTTAGGATACACTGAGCTCCTCTTTCCTCTCTCCTCTCCTCTCTCCTTATGGACGCTTAGGATACACTGAGCTCCTCTCTCCTCTCTCCTCTCCTCTCTCCTTATGGACGCTTAGGATACACTGAGCTCTCTCCTCTCTTCTCTAGGATACACTGAGCTCCTCTCTCCTCTAGGATACACTGAGCTCCTCTCTAGGATACACTGAGCTCCTCTAGGATACACTGAGCTCCTCTCTAGGATACACTGAGCTCCTCTAGGATACACTGAGCTCCTCTCTAGGATACACTGAGCTCCTCTCTAGGATACACTGAGCTCCTCTCTCCTCTAGGATACACTGAGCTCCTCTCTCCTCTGGGATACACTGAGCTCCTCTCTCCTCTAGGATACACTGAGCTCCTCTCTCCTCTAGGATACACTGATACTCACCCATCTCTGGCGACAGCTCCAGTCCCTCATTGGCCAACTGAGGACGAAGCCCCGCCCTTTGGTTGTCTGGGCTCTTGGTGATTGGCTGGCGGTGCCTTAAAGGGGTCCTGCCACGGCCTGGCTCCGCCCCCAGAGAGAAGTAGAGGAAGAGGAGGACGGACCAGGTGGCCGAGGTGACGAGACATCCGTAGCAGAAGAACCTCAGCGTGACGCTGGCCATGCTGCCTCCCATCACCTGCTGAGAGGAGAGGAGGATTGGACCGGCAACTGGGACACTCCGATGTCGGCCCCCACACTGAGGCCGCGACCCCTTTGTGGCCCCGGGAGCCTCATGTTGGCCTTTTGTGGCCCCAGGAGCCTCATGTTGCTCATGTTGGCCTCATGTTGGCCCTGCCCCAGGGCCTCATGTTGGCCTCATGTTGCCTTTGTGGGCCTCATGTTGGCCCGCGACCCCTTTGTGGCCCCAGGAGCCTCATGTTGCCTTTGTGGGCCTCATGTTGGTTGTGGCCCCAGGAGCCTCATGTTGGTTGTGGCCCCGGGAGCCTCATGTTGGCCTTTGTGGCCCGGGAGCCTCATGTTGGCCCCAGTGCCCCAGGAGCCTCATGTTGTTTGTGGCCCCAGGGCCTCATGTTGCCCTTTGTGGCCCGGGGCCTCATGTTGGCTTTGTGGCCCCAGGAGCCTCATGTTGGCCCAGCGACCCCTTTGTGGCCCCAGGAGCCTCATGTTGGCCCAGCGACCCCTTTGTGGCCCCAGGAGCCTCATGTTGGCCCCGCGAGGCCGCGACCCCTTTGTGGCCCCGGGAGCCTCATGTTGGCCCCGCGAGGCCGCGACCCCTTTGTGGCCCCGGGAGCCTCATGTTGGCCTTGCGACCCCTTTGTGGCCCCGGGAGTCTAACAATATTGTAATTGTAACTCATAAATCAAAGAATAACGACATCTCCCTCTTCATGCTCATTTATTAGGGAACCAAAAGCACATTTTATGCTTCTGGTGAATAAAATAATCCTATTTCCCTACATTTATTTTGAAAACCAGATCACACCTGTATCCTGTTAGCTCTTTGCTCTGAATACACCTCAGAGGACTTTCGTCCCACAGAAGAACTCCGAAAGGACTTCAGTGTCCGAGGTCACACCTGAGCAGGCGAGTGGACCGGAAGGCACGAGGACAGGTCTCGTGACGTGCACAGGTCTCGTGCTCGTGCACAGGTCTCGTGACGTACACAGGTCTCGTGCTCGTGCACAGGTCTCGTGCTCGTCCATTCTAAGGTTCCCTTTAACAACAGACCTTCAGACTGAAGTCAGCTGTTCCCCCGCGGGTCGTCCTCGTGCAGGTCACGTGACCGGATTAAACACGAGATCTTAAAAACTAGATAATCGATTTGAGTTTAAAGAATGCGAACCGATGTCCGATAATGGAACCACTGGGCGAAACAGCTCGAACGATCTACTCACGGAGCATCGGCGGTTTGCTCAGCGGCACCACGGCAGCGGGAGTCGGGCTCAGGTCCGGGGCCGCCGCGGCTGGAACAATTCCCGGTGAGTTCTGAACGAGCAGCCGGATATAAACACACCGTTATCCCGTCAGCGTCCGCAGCGTCATCGTGACACGTCACTTCCGTTTACGAATTTTCACAATAAAACAAGATTCTTGTTAAACCGAATAGCGTTCAAGTCAAAGCTTTTCAACATAAAACCAGACTTGATGGATTCCTAAACGAACCCAAAGGGTCCAGAAGAGTCCCGATAGATGAACAGCTATGAGTCGAGTACCGATCAGCAGCCAGCAGAGATCAATAAGCGCTTATTGATCACAACAATGAACACGTTGATATATATTTAAATTACAGTCTCACACACACACACACACACACAAGATGTAAAATATTTTATTTTCTGTAAATCGGATCCACATTTTAGAACAAGAACAAACTTCATGTGGTGAAACTGCATGAACTCATCATCATCATCATCATCATCATCATCTCGTGATTAACTCATATGTACACGGCAGGAAACGCCTGCAGTCAAAACGCTGGGTGAAAAACAAAGGAATATCCAATCAGAGCGCAGCAGCCGATGGACAGCTGATGAAGGTGAGGAGGAGGAAGATGAGTGGAAAAGGGATCTGTTGGAGACATTTTTAACATTTTGTTTTTCCTTTAAATTTATAATACATATATTTACACACTGCGACTTCGGACCTCGAACTCACCACCGGATTTAGAAAATAGCTTCATTCAGTAATAAATACAAAAAGAACAAAATCTCTTATTTTACAGGAAATTAACAAACGCAGGAAGAGGAAGATGAAGAATCAAGTGTGTTTTCGTAGGTATTGATCTGTTTCTATGTTTTTTATATTTTTTCATAGTGCAACTTAATGACGAAGACATTCTGGTATTTCACATTTACGTCTATTGTCATTTTACACATGATGCACACAGAGGACCAGCCTCGTCATAAGCCCCCCCCCCAATCATTATTACATGTGTGATCAGGTTTATTATTAGTATATTGACTTCTGATATGAAGTGTAGCTCCGCCCACATGGCGTCTTCAGTTCATCCATTTACGGCAGTTCACGACTCCACAGTGACACGAGATCTTGTGCTGGTCGTCCTCCAGGTCGAACTTGTAGTCATAGGACAGCTGGAGGGGGGGGGGGGGGGGGCGCGTTATTACCATTGACATTGATTGACATGCATCCTAACCATTGACATGCATCCTAACCAGTGATCAACCCTAACCATTGACATGCATCCTAACCAGTGATCAACCCTAACCATTGACATGCATCCTAACCATTGACATGCATCCTAACCATTGAAAAGCATCCTAACCATTGACATGCATCCTAACCATTGATCAACCCTAACCATTGACATGCATCCTAACCATTGACATGCATCCTAACCATTGAAAAGCATCCTAACCATTGACATGCATCCTAACCATTGATCAACCCTAACCATTGACATGCATCCTAACCATTGACATGCATCCTACCTCTTCTCCTCTCTGGATGCGTCTACAGGAGCTGATGATGATCTTGTTCTCTTTCTCCACAGTGACCACCTCTGTGATGCAGTTCGGAGAACACGAGTGGTTGATGTACCTGTCAATCACAGACACAGGACGGGTCCTTTACAAGAGGATGGACCAATCACAGACAGAGGACGGGTCCTTTACAAGAGGATGGACCAATCACAGACAGAGGGCGGGTCCTTTACAAGAGGATAGACCAATCACAGCGGACCGAAAGACCCTGAGAGCTTGTGACGCTGGTTTAAGTTGAATTAATAAAACACTGTAAGAGAATTAAAGATTAAAGGAACATACATTATTAAAGACTTCTTATTATCACATGTGTGTGTGTGTGTGTGGAGACACTCTGCCTGAATGAATGTGTGATGGTGATGTGGTTTCTGTAGATGGCATTGCTCTAGCATCAACACCACTGTAAAGAATCTCTGTTATCTTTGATGGGGACTTGTCCTTTAACTCCACCTGAAGAACATCTCAAGGACTGTATTCTTCATCTACGTCATATTTAAACAATCAGGCACATCTTGTCTCAAAAAAGATGCAGAAGAATTGGTTCACGCGTTCGTTACTTCGAGACTGGATTACTGCAACTCCTTATTATCAGGCTGCTCTATAAGTCTCTTAGGTCAACTCCTTATTATCAGGCTGCTCTATAAGTCTCTTAGGTCAACTCCTTATGGTCAGGCTGCTCTATAAGTCTCTTAAGTCAAATCCTTATTATCAGGCTGCTCTATAAGTCTCTTAGGTCAACTCCTTATTATCAGGCTGCTCTATAAGTCTCTTAGGTCAACTCCTTATTATCAGGCTGCTCTATAAGTCTCTTAAGTCAACTCCTTATTATCAGGCTGCTCTATACATCTCTTAAGTCAACTCCTTATTATCAGGCTGCTCTATAAGTCTCTATAGTCAACTCCTTATTATCAGGCTGCTCTATAAGTCTCTTAGGTCAACTCCTTATTATCAGGCTGCTCTATAAGTCTCTATAGTCAACTCCTTATTATCAGGCTGCTCTATACGTCTCTTAAGTCAACTCCTTATTATCAGGCTGCTCTATACATCTCTTAAGTCAACTCCTTATTATCAGGCTGCTCTATAAGTCTCTTAGGTCAACTCCTTATTATCAGGCTGCTCTATAAGTCTCTTAAGTCAACTCCTTATTATCAGGCTGCTCTATAAGTCTCTTAGGTCAACTCCTTATTATCAGGCTGCTCTATAAGTCTCTTAGGTCAACTCCTTATTATCAGGCTGCTCTATAAGTCTCTTAGGTCAACTCCTTATTATCAGGCTGCTCTATACGTCTCTTAAGTCAACTCCTTATTATCAGGCTGCTCTATACATCTCTTAAGTCAACTCCTTATTATCAGGCTGCTCTATAAGTCTCTATAGTCAACTCCTTATTATCAGGCTGCTCTATAAGTCTCTTAGGTCAACTCCTTATTATCAGGCTGCTCTATAAGTCTCTTAGGTCAACTCCTTATTATCAGGCTGCTCTATAAGTCTCTATAGTCAACTCCTTATTATCAGGCTGCTCTATAAGTCTCTTAGGTCAACTCCTTATTATCAGGCTGCTCTATAAGTCTCTATAGTCAACTCCTTATTATCAGGCTGCTCTATACATCTCTTAAGTCAACTCCTTATTATCAGGCTGCTCTATAAGTCTCTTAGGTCAACTTCTTATTATCAGGCTGCTCTATAAGTCTCTTAGGTCAACTCCTTATTATCAGGCTGCTCTATAAGTCTCTTAGGTCAACTCCTTATTATCAGGCTGCTCTATAAGTCTCTTAGGTCCCTCCAGTTGATCCAGAATGCTGCAGCTCGTATTCTCACTAAAACTAAGAAAAGAGATCACATTACTCCTGCACTAGCTGCTCTGCACTGGCTCCCTGTAACATCAAGAATCACTTTTTAAATTCTTCTCTTAACCTACAAAGCCTTAATTGGTGATGCTCCATCATATCTTAAAGAGCTTGTAGTACCGTATCGCCCCACTAGAGGGCAACGCGCACTAAATGCGGGGCTACTTGTAGTTCCTAGAGTCTTAAAATGTAAAATTAGTTATCAAGCTCCTCCTCTTTCATGGAACCAGCTCCACCTTCAGTCCTGGAGGCTCCGCCCCCTCATGGACACTGAAGACTTTCCTCTTTGACAGAGCTGACAGTCAGACCTGAGTCAGGCTCACCTGGTGCACACCTGAGACACTGCTAGAGGCTGAGAGGAGGGAGGACGCTAGGAGACACTGAGCTCCTCTCTCCTCTCTCCTCTCCTTTCTCCTATGGATGAATGTTCATCTCTCTATCACACATGACTAGCTCTGCTTCCTCCCCGGAGTCCTCTCTCCTCTCTCCTCACGTCTCATGGGGTCATGGGGTCATGTGACCCTCTGAGAGGCGTAGATCAGGGGTGGTCACACTTTTTCAGCATGCGAGCTACTTATAATGTGACCAGGTCAAGACGATCGACCGACGGGGGGGGAGGGGACTTCGCAAGCCAGCGAAGACCGCGAGCGGAGGACTGTTAACGCGACACGGAGTGACAGAAATGACACGCTTCTGCTGTAGTCTGGCGCTATAGAGGAAGTTACTCGGGGGCGGGCACATTTATTTTTCTGTGATGCGATCTACCAACACTACGCCGCCATCGACTGGCAGGTCTCGATCGCGATCGACGTATTGAGCACCCCTGGCGTAGATCCTCTCTGCTGATGGAGCATCAGGTCTGGGTCCTGAGTTCCTGCTACCAGCTGCTGGCCTGCTGGGACTCCGCCCCCTGTTGAGACTCCTCCTCTCCTCCACCTGATGGAGGAGGTCTCCATGGTGGAATATGCCGACTATGAACTCTTCATGAACTCTGTCATCTTCACTGAATGTTTTAACTTCTGGTCACATGACCTCTATGACACCTGTCCACCTGGAGAGGCTCCTCCTCCTCTCTCCTCCAGGGCCTGGGTTAGATCTTCACATGAAGCACTGTGATCAAAGGAGACTAAACCAGTCTGAACTGGTCTCACCTGGCTGGTCCTCCAGTGATGGTGGCGTCAATCACAAAGTCGTTGTCAATCCGGAACATGTACACACCCCGGTTCTACACACACACGAGAAAATAAATAAATAAATATATATATTTCAATATAAAAGGCAAAAAGTGACCCTTTAATGTGACGTATGTGTGTCTGTGTGTGTGTCTGTGTGTGTGTCTGTGTTACCTGTGACTCGTACAGCCTCTCCTTGCGATTGGCTACTTCACTCCTGATGATGGTGCCGATGTACTCGATGACCATGGTGCACTTCTCAATGTCTCTGGCAGCATAGAGACCGAGCCCCTACACACACACACACACACACACACACACACACACACACACACACACACACACACACACACACGTGTCAGTGCGCCGCCCTGCTGTGGGCAGTGGGGATCGGGGGCCCCGCTCTCACCTGGATGCGGGAGCGTGCCAGGTACACGCTGGTCTTCCAGCCGGCCGTCATGCGGCGGTACTGCGCCGCCTTGGAGTGGCGCCCCTGGTGCGCCGCCGCCGCCCCCCCCCCCTCCCCCGGAGACAGGGACAGCACGCCGGGCACCAGGCCCACCACGGAGCCCACGGAGCCCTGGCACCGGGGGGCGCTGCTGCTCAGCAGGGTGGGCCTGAGGGGAGACAGGTGTGTGAGACAGGTGTGTGAGACAGGTGTGTGAGACAGGTGTGTGAGACAGGTCACCTCTTGGTCTGGGAGGCCTTGGCTTCGCAGCGGGCCGCTCCAGACGGGTTGAAGGCCAGAGGCCACTCCATGAGGGGGTTCCTCCCATAGCGGAAGGTGTAGCGCTCACAGGTCTCCACACCTGGCAGCTACACACACACACACACACACACACACACACACACACACACACACACACACACACACACACACAGAGAGACACAGACACACACACACACACACACACACACACACACACACACACACACACACACACACACACACACACACACACAGACACACAGACACACACACACACACACACACACACACACAGAGACACAGAGACACACACACACAGACACACATTAATCCTAGTCCTCGTACTGCCCCGTGTGTGTGTGTGTCTCTGTGCGTGTGTGTGTCTCTGTGTGTGTCTCTCTCTCTCTCTCTCTCTGTGTGTGTGTCTCTGTGTGTGTGTGTCTCTGTGTGTGTGTCTCTCTCTGCGTCTCTCTCTGTGTCTCTCTGTGTGTGTGTGTCTCTGTGTGTGTGTGTGTCTCTCTCTCTCTCTCTCTCTCTC
>CM070096.1:21226099-21324847 GCA_036178185.1 Liparis tanakae
TAACCCACTGAGTGTGATGCTAACAGGTTAACCTGATGAGTGTGATGCTAACACGCTAACCCACTGAGCGTGATGCTAACAGGTTAACCCACTGAGCGTGATGCTAACAGGTTAACCTGATGAGTGTGATGCTAACAGGCTAACCTGCTCAGTGTGATGCTAACACTCCAGCGTCTCCAGCGGCTACTCTTTAGCCTCTTCCCGTGGCGAGACAACAGCGAGTGTTCTCCACCTGGGACTGCCCGGGGGCGGGGCTTTAGCTTCACCTTCACCTGTAAAGCAAGTATAGAGCCGATCAATCATCTAATCGATCAACCAGACGATCGGCTACGACCTTTGATCATCAAGTCGGTCACACCACCCGCCTTGAGGCCGTCCGTGAGGGGCCTGGTCTCCATGGTGATGGCGGAGGCGGGGGGGAAGGAGAGTGGTGGGGAGCAGGTTGGGGGAGGGGAGGAGGGAGTGTGGAGGAGGGAGTGGACGGCTATGGAGGACATGTTGCTGGCGTACTGGTGCTGCGCCCTGCTGGGAGGAGGCGGCTCGGAGCCGGCCAGCGCCGCGGGGACGGCAGCCTGAGGACAGAGGACATTGCCAGGCTTCAGGAGCACATTCATTAAGAAAAATATCCTGTGCTTTTATTTTGAAGGGCCGTCCGTGACGATGCGTTCGCACCAAAACAAAGAGAGTTTTCCCTTTGCTTTTGCTGGACTATTTGAATTGAATTGAATTGAATTGAATTGAATTGAATTAAAATATACTTTATTAATCCGCAAGGGGAAATTTGTGGACAGAGTAGCACCAATAATCATTAAACTAAAACACAATAATACAATAAACAAGTGAGATATAAAATAAAATAAAATATATGCAATATATATATGTATATATACACACAAAGAGAAAGAGAATAACCGATAACAATTAAATAAAATGAAATGTGCAAAATGTATCATTTGTGATCATCGATACGCCTGTTGCGAGGTCAAAAGGTCAGGATGTCCATGTGCACAGAGAGTAAAGCCCTCTGAGGGGAGGCTGTACACAAGGAACTGAATTGAATTATTTAGCAATAAGTTCCGGAGTAGTTACATTTATATATCGTGTATACATTTAGAACCGGCCACGGCAGCCACGATGCTGATGTTAGTTACGCCTCTAGATGGTAGTCACCATCACCATGACGACACAGCTACTGCCGATCAATAACCAATACTCACACGACTCACCGGCTCCCCAACTTCACGGCTCTGGTCACGTGTGAAGAGAGACGAGCACTTTGGACTGCAGAACAGGAAGCTGGCTCTGGACCCACCCTCCTGACACACACACACACACACACAGACAGAGACACACACACACACACACACACAAACACACAGACACACACACACAGTGATTTCCTGTGTGCCGTCTTTGTTCTTCCACTCGGTGTGATACATTTCTCGAATGCGCCTCACCTGTTTGAGCTCCGTGCCGATTCGGACTCCGTTTCCCAGCAGCACCTTGCAGAAGCTGCAGCACTGAGGCCTGGCAGCAGAAGCGCCGCCATGTTGGATGTAGTCCATTCTGACAGCTGGAGGCAACACACACAAAGATACAAAGCGGTCAATCACAAGTGTATGTACTTGTGTGTGTGTGTGTGCGTGTATGTGTGTGTGTGTGTGTGGGGGGGGGGGGCGTACATGTGTGGGTGTAAGTGTGTGTGTGTGTGTGTGTGTGTACAGACCAGCATTTCCAGCAGCCTGAGGTCTCTGCTGAGCACTTCCTGTTGAACCCTGCGAACATATCAAATGTGACTGAATGACTTTCAGAAGCAGGACTTTTATTTTGAAGGAGAGGAAACATTATTTCTATTATTATATTTAAATATTTCTTTTGACCATACTACTACTAATAACTACATTTAAAATCATGGTGGATGTAGCAGAGTAGTGGCATATATTATTACAATAGTTGTGTAACTGTATAGTGAGGTAGCCAATCAACAGCCCCAGTCATGGAAACTGGGCAGTGTGCAAAGGTCACCATGGGAACAACCAATCAGGAAAAAACATGGAACGAAACACATTTGACCATCCAGAGGTCATAGATGAAGGTCGTAGATGAAGGTCATAGATGAAAGTCATAGATGAAGGTTATATATCAAGGTCATATATGAAGGTCAAAGATGAAGGTTATAGATGAAGGTCATAGATGAAGGTCATAGATGAAGGTTATATATCAAGGTCATATATGAAGGTCAAAGATGAAGGTTATATATGAAGGTCATAGATGAAGGTTATATATGAAGGTCATAGATGAAGGTTATATATCAAGGTCATATATGAAGGTCAAAGATGAAGGTTATAGATGAAGGTTATATATGAAGGTCATAGATGAAGGTTATATATCAAGGTCATAGATTAAGTTTATAGATGAAGGTCATATATGAAGGTTATAGATGAAGGTTATAGATGAAGGTCATAGATGAAGGTTATATATGAAGGTTATAGATGAAGGTTATAGATGAAGGTCATAGATGAAGGTTATAGATGAAGATCATAGATTAAGGTTATAGATGAAGGTTATAGATGAAGGTCATAGATGAAGGTTATAGATGAAGGTCATAGATGAAGGTTACAGATGAAGGTCATAGATGAAGGTTATAGATGAAGGTCATAGATGAAGGTCATAGATGAAGGTTATAGATGAAGGTCATAGATGAAGGTTATAGATGAAGGTCATAGATGAAGGTTATATATGAAGGTCATATATGAAGGTTATAGATGAAGGTCATAGATGAAGGTTATAGATGAAGGTCATAGATGAAGGTTATAGATGAAGGTTATAGATGAAGGTCAAAGATGAAGGTTATAGATGAAGGTCATAGATGAAGGTCAAAGATGAAGGTTATAGATGAAGGTCATAGATGAAGGTTATAGATGAAGGTCATAGATTAAGGTTATACCTGTGTGAGGGCCACAGAACTCAGCTGGTAGTTGGGGGGCACGGGGACCCGCAGCAGCTCGGCTACCACCGCCATCACATCTGCTACGTTCTGTCAGCAGGGTGACAGTGAGGTCACAGTGAGGTCAGTGAGGTCACAGTGAGGTCAGAAGGAGGTCACAGTGAGGTCACAGTGAGGTCACAGTGAGGTCACAGGGAGGTCAGTGAGGTCACAGGGAGGTCAGTGAGGTCACAGGGAGGTCAGTAAGGTCACAGGGAGGTCAGTGAGGTCACAGGGAGGTCAGTAAGGTCATAGGGAGGTCAGTGAGGTCACAGGGAGGTCAGTGAGGTCACAGGGAGGTCACAGGGAGGTCACCAGGGGGGAGGGGCCACACATACATGCTTACCTGAGCAGCAACAGGGTTCAGGGTGATGGCTATGGTCACCATGTTAGAGCAGGACGGGTGACCCTGGTGGTTAGGCTCCGCCTTCACTTCCTGTTTCACTGCAGAGACAACACAGCTAAAGTACTACTGTAGTAAAAAGTACTACTGTAGTAACATGTAAAGTACTACTGTAGTACAAAGTACTACTGTAGTAACAGCTAAAGTACTACTGTACTAATAAGTACACACCTACACCTTGTAGCCTATGGACTGACCTTTCCCCCAGGCACAGGGCATCATGGGTAATGTAGGCGAGGGGCAGGGCGAGGGCCGCTCCACTTTGATCCAGGAGAGGTCGGGGAACCTGCTGACCTCCATGTCTGCCACGCTGTCTGGAGAAGAAGACGGGACCACGCCGTCCGGGCTGAGGCGCCCCGCCGAGGAGAGCGCCCTGAGGAGAGAGGTCACGAGAGGTCACTGAGAGGTCACTGAGAGGCGTCTGTTGTGACTCATCGACACCTCATGATCAGGCTGCTCTATAAGTCTCTATAGTCAACTCCTTATTATCAGGCTGCTCTATAAGTCTCTTAGGTCAACTACTTATGATCAGGTTGCTCTATAAGTCTCTATAGTCAACTCCTTATTATCAGGCTGCTCTATAAGTCTCTATAGTCAACTCCTTATTATCAGGCTGCTCTATAAGTCTCTTAGGTCAACTCCTTATTATCAGGCTGCTCTATAAGTCTCTTAGGTCAACTCCTTATTATCAGGTTGCTCTATACGTCTCTATAGTCAACTCCTTATTATCAGGCTGCTCTATAAGTCTCTTAGGTCAACTCCTTATTATCAGGCTGCTCTATAAGTCTCTTAGGTCAACTACTTATTATCAGGCTGCTCTATAAGTCTCTATAGTCAACTCCTTATTATCAGGCTGCTCACATGACTCCTGCACTAGCTGCTCTAACTGTCTCCATTATATCTCAAGGAGCTCGTAGTACCATATTACCCCACATGGTCCTGCTGAAGCCCCGCCCACTGCTCCTCTCAACCTCCATCTGATGGCTCATGGAGGTCTGGATCGTGGTCCATGACGACTACCAACTATTATATCTCTGTCATACTCAATGAATGTGTTGTTATTGTTCATCTGGTCACATGACATCTATTGTTCATCTAGTCACATCTATTGTTCATGTGGTCACATGACATCTATTGTTCATGTGGTCACATGACATCTATTGTTCATCAGGTCACATGACATCTATTGTTCATCTGGTCACATGACATCTATTGTTCATCTGGTCACATGACATCTATTGTTCATCTGGTCACATGACATCTATTGTTCATCTGGTCACATGACATCTATTGTTCATCTGGTCACATGACATCTATTGTTCATCTGGTCACATGACATCTATTGTTCATCTGGTCACATGACATCTATTGTTCATCTGGTCACATGACCTCTATTGTTCATATGGTCACATGACATCTATTGTTCATCAGGTCACATGACCTCTCTTCATCCTCCTCTGTTTCTCTCCTGAAGGTTTCTCCTGAAAGGGTTTTTTCTATTTCTTGTGAGGTGTTCCTGATCCGATGTGAGGTCAAAGGTCAAAGGTCAGGGATGTCTATGTGTACAGATTGTGAAGCCCTCTGAGTGGAGTTTGTATTTTGTGATAATGGGCTCTACATAATAAACTGAACTGCATGTCACAGCCTGGATACACAACTGTTGTAAACATCATCATAAATACAGCGCAACATGGTGAAGAAGATGGAACAGATTCAGAACACTCTTCTCAACCTTCACATGTCAGGGAACTGTAAAGATGGCTTACCTGAACTCTTCCTGGTTGTTATGGGGCGGGGTTGGCAGGGAGGCGGGGACGTCTACTGCTTTGGAGGTGTGGTTTAGAGACAGAAGCCCCTCCCCTTTCTGCTTCACACCTTTCACTGAAAATAAGGAATCATTTCCATTCAACGATGGACGTGTTGTTGTATGACAGCAGCTCATCAGCAGCTGACTTCACAACACAGCATTCGTCTGACGATGATGGATTTGTGTTTCCGTTATTACAACAATAAAAGAAGTGAATCATTTTCTAACAGTCCAGGAAGAAACATAACTGTATTTTACATTTACTTTTAGGACCTAATGATTTAAATGAGAGAATTGCCAATGTTGGTACCAAGAAGTCAATTCACCTACAATTAGAGTCAAAGTGACGGACGAGTCTTTGTCAAAGGTCAAAGGTCAAAGGTGTTGTTGTCTGAAGAGCTGCTCAAGTGCTTCTGGGGATGTGTGTGGTGATCCCATGAAGGCTGTAGATCTCATCAGGGTCTAAACATCACACTCACCCTGCTGCTTAGTGATCTCCTTCCTCTCCAGCTCCTCCGTCGGAGAAAAGCCGTTCACCAGTTTCTGCCTGGCGACAGGCGGGGGGGTGGGGGGCAGGGAGGCCGGCGGCGTGGGGGGGTTACTGAGGTGGTTCTGCTAGAGGGGCACACGATGGGACAGCAGCAGTGAGGCAGACACTAGGCCCAGGGCTGGAGCTGTGCACTGTAGGAGTAGTACTGCAGTAGTAGTAGTACTGCAGTAGTAGTAGTAGTAGTAGTAGTACTGCAGTAGTAGTAGTAGTAGTAGTAGTACTGCAGTAGTAGTAGTACTGCAGTAGTAGTAGTAGTAGTAGGTGGTAGTACTGCAGTAGTAGTAGTAGTAGTGGTGGTGGTGGTGGTGGTGGTGGTGGTGGTGGTGGTGGTGGTGCTGCGGTGGTGGTGGTGGTGGTGGTGGTGCTGCGGTGGTGGTGGTGGTGGTGGTGGTGCTGCGGTGGTGGTGGTGGTGGTGGTGGTGCTGCGGTGGTGGTGGTGCTGCGGTGGTGGTGGTGCTGTGGTGGTGGTGGTGCAGTGGTGTGCGGTGGTGGTGGTGCTGCGGTGGTGGTGGTGGTGCTGCGGAGTGGTGGTGCTGCGGTGGTGGTGGTGCTGCGGTGGTGGTGGTGGTGTGGTGCTGGTGGTGGTGGTGGTGGTGGTGTGGTGGTGGTGGTGGTGGTGCTGCGGTGGTGGTGGTGGTGCTGCGGTGGTGGTGGTGCTGCGGTGGTGGTGGTGGTGGTGGTGGTGGTGGTGCAGTGGTGGTGGTGGTGGTGGTGGTGGTGCTGCGGTGGTGGTGGTGGTGGTGGTGCTGCGGTGGTGGTGGTGGTGCTGCGGTGGTGGTGGTGCTGCGGTGGTGGTGGTGGTGGTGGTGGTGCTGCGGTGGTGGTGGTGCTGCGGTGGTGGTGGTGGTGGTGCTGCGGTGGTGGTGGTGCTGCGGTGGTGGTGGTGCTGCGGTGGTGGTGGTGGTGGTGGTGGTGGTGCTGCGGTGGTGGTGGTGGTGCGGTGGTGGTGGTGCTGCGGTGGTGGTGGTGGTGGTGGTGGTGGTGCTGCGGTGGTGGTGGTGGTGGTGGTGGTGCTGGTGGTGTGGTGTGTGGTGGTGGTGGTGGTGGTGGTGGTGGTGGTGGTGGTGGTGGTGGTGCTGCGGTGGTGGTGGTGGTGGTGGTGGTGGTGCTGCGGTGGTGGTGGTGGTGGTGGTGGTGGTGGCGGTGGTGGTGGTGGTGGTGGTGGTGGTGCTGCGGTGGTGGTGGTGGTGGTGGTGCGTGTGGTGGTGGTGGTGGTGGTGGTGGTGCTGCGGTGGTGGTGGTGGTGTGGTGGTGGTGGTGCTGTTGGTGGTGGTGCTGTTGGTGGTGGTGGTGGTGGTGCTGCGGTGGTGGTGTGGTGCTGTGGTGGTGGTGGTGGTGGTGGTGCTGCGGTGGTGGTGGTGGTGCTGCGGTGGTGGTGGTGCTGCGGTGGTGGTGGTGCTGCGGTGGTGGTGGTGGTGGTGCTGCTGGTGGTGGTGGTGGTGGCTGTGGTGGTGGTGGTGGTGGTGGTGGTGGTGCTGCGGTGGTGGTGGTGCTGCGGTGGTGGTGGTGCTGCGGTGGTGGTGGTGCTGTTGGTGGTGGTGGTGGTGGTGCTGCGGTGGTGGTGGTGCTGCGGTGGTGGTGGTGCTGTGGTGGTGGTGGTGGTGGTGGTGGTGGTGCTGCAGTGGTGGTGGTGGTGGTGGTGGTGCTGCGGTGGTGGTAGTACTGCAGTGGTAGTAGTGGTACTGCAGTGGTAGTGGTGGTGCTGCGGTGGTGGTGGTGGTACTGCAGTGGTGTAGTAGTACTGCAGTAGTAGTAGTACTGCAGTAGTAGTAGCAGTAGTAGTAGTAGTACTGCAGTAGTAGTAGTAGTACTGCAGTAGTAGTAGTACTGCAGTAGTAGTAGTAGTAGTAGTACTGCAGTAGTAGTAGTACTGCAGTAGTAGTAGTAGTACCTTGTGTATCAGCTGGGAGTAGTAGTCCGTGACTCCGTCCAAGCAGCCGTTGCCGAAGGAGCCGCTCAGCCGGGCCTCGGGGCCCAGAGAGGAGGCGCCGTGCGGGGGGAACAGACTCAGGTCCGCCCCCAGGACCGGCTCCATCAGGGGCAGCGCCGCCAGCTGGGGGGGGAGGGGGGAGTGAGAGATCAAAGGTCACACACTGACGGAGAGCAGGACGGGAAGCAGCCAGCAGCTGACGAGGCTGTGGCGCCTCCTTCCCTCGCTTCACTAGGAGAGACCAGAGGCGAGAGGAGCTGCTCTACCTGCGTGGAGGAGGTGTGGAGCGTCTCCTCCTCCTGCTCCTCCTTCCTCCTCCTCTTGTTCTTGGAAGGAGCGCCGTCCTTCTCGGGCGGAGCGAGTCTCTTCCTGCCCCACGAGTCCCGGAGCTCTGGACTGAGCCTCGTGACCTGGGGGTGGGAGGAGGACGTCACATGACCGGGTCAGAGGTCATGTGACCACAGGAGGGCGTTAGCTTACAGCTACATTATTCACTGATAACTAGCTAAATGACATTTAATACAACTAGCTTATAATCAACTCAACTAGCTAGCTAATAAATAGCATGAACAGCTGGTAACTAGCTAAGTTAGCTCATAATGAGATCAAGCAACTGATAACTAGCTTATAACTAGCTCAAGTATCCGGTAACTAGCTTAACTAGCTCGCTAATAATATCAGAAATAGCTAACAACTAATCTGAAAAGATAATTACTAGCCAAGTTAGCTGACTGAATCATTTAGCTAATAACAAGCTCAGTTAGCTTAAAGCTAATCTCAAACCTCAGTTAGAGTCCCCCCGTTGCCATGGGAGCCGGTCCCGCCCTCCTCTTCGGACCGCACGCTCTCATTGGACAGCGGGCGGCGGGCGGGGGCCATCTTGTCCTTCAGCAGGTGTCTGAGGAGCTCCTTCCCGCCGGCTCCTCCCCCGTGGCTCTCCTGGAGCGCCACGGCGTCCCCCCAGTAGGCTCCTCCCTCCTGCTGCTCCTGCTGCTCCTCCTGCTGGGATACGAGGAGCAGCCCTGAGCTCAGTGGACCCCACGTCAACGGATCTCAGCGCTCGTGCCCGCCTGACCTTGAACTCCCGGCCGGCTGCGGGCGGCGGCCCCGTGGCCCCGCCCCCCCCCTGGGCGGAGCCTCTCGGCTGGGCCGCCAGACGCTTCTCCAGCTCGGGATGGGGGTCCATCGGCGGTCCCCCGCCTCGCTCTCCTCCAGGGGTCAGGGGTCCTCCTGCGAAGCCCTGGTAGAGGCCCTGGTGCCGGGGGGGGGGAGCAGCTGCTGGGGGCGACTGGAGGAAGTCCTGGGGCAGCTCAGAGCTGAAGAAGGGCCCCCCAGGGCCAGGACCTGGACCAGGACCTGATCCAGGACCTGATCCAGGACCAGGACCCACGGAGGCTCCCAGGAGGCGTTGCTGCTGCAAGGAGCCACGCCTCTCCACCTGAGGGGAGAACAACAGCCGTGTTTCTACTTCCTGTCCCCAGAGAACTACACATGGTTCTCTGGGTGGTGTGAAGAAGCACCTCCTGCAGGAGCTCTCTCCCTCCTCCACCCTCTGAGGAGCTCCACCCTCTGAGGAGCTCCTCCCTCTGGGGAGCTCCACCCTCTGAGGAGCTCCACCCTCTGAGGAGCTCCTCCCTCTGAGGAGCTCCTCCCTCTGGGGAGCTCCTCCCTCTGGTTCCTCCTTCGCTCCTGAAGCTGTTGGCCTTGTCCTCCCGTGTCCGTCTCCAAGCTGCAGGTCTCGTGGAGACGATCTGATTGGTGGATAGATGGACGAGGCGAGTTACCTGAGGGGGGGCGGGGCCCCCACTGCAGACCGCTGGGGGGGGCTGGGGGGGGGGCGGGCCCGCAGCCCTCTGCTGCCGCCGTCCGGCCCGGTGCTCCGTCAGCTCGGCGTGTTCCTTCTGCTGCTTCCGGATCTACACACGAGGTCACGGGAGCCCGTTACCACGACGACACTCATCCACACAAACACTCACTACAGCACGCTGCTGTGACTCGGCCAGCGCTCCACCTGTTAGATAACAGCTGCTGCACTACTCTCTCAGCTCCTCACAGTAGGAGGAGCAGGAGGAGCATGAGGAGCAGGAAGAGTGTGCAGGAGGTGCTGGTCTACCTGGTCCAGCTGCCTCTGCGCCTCCAGCTGCTGCTCCGTGACGGCGCTGAAGTGGGCGGCGTCCTCCTCGGCGAGGGCGCGGCCCGCCTTCTTGGCCGTTCTCTGTTTGGCCGACAGGGACTTCTTGGTCTTGCGGTGAGCTGCGAGCTGCTCCTCCAGGAGGCGCAGCTGCATCTGCAGGAGCTGCTGCGTCTCCCCCAGCCACTCCTCAGACTGACGGTGCTGAGAGGGGTCTGAGGACACAGGACAGACTTTAGACCCGGGACAGACTTTAGACTCTGGACAGACTTTAGACTCGGGACAGACTTTGACTCGGGACAGACTTTAGACCCGGGACAGACTTTAGACAGACTTTAGACTCTGGACAGACTTTAGACAGACTTTAGACTCTGGACAGACTTTAGACTCAGGACAGACTTTAGACAGACTTTAGACTCAGGACAGACTTTAGACAGACTTTAGACTCTGAACAGACTTTAGACCCGGGACAGACTCAGGACAGACTTTAGACTCAGGACAGACTTTAGACTCTGAACAGACTTTAGACCCGGGACAGACTCAGGACAGACTTTAGACTCAGGACAGACTTTAGACTCTGGACAGACTTTAGACTCTGGACAGACTTTAGACTCGGGACAGACTTTAGACCCGGGACAGACTTTAGACCCGGGACAGACTTTAGACTCGGGACAGACTTTAGACCCGGGACAGACTTTAGACTTTAGACAGACTTTAGACTCTGGACAGACTTTAGACTCTGGACAGACTTTAGACAGACTTTAAACTCAGGACAGACTTTAGACATTAGACAGACTTTAGACTCAGGACAGACTTTAGACAGACTTTAGACCCGGGACAGACTCAGGACAGACTTTAGACTCTGGACAGACTTTAGACTCAGGACAGACTTTAGACAGACTTTAGACTCAGGACAGACTTTAGACTCTGAACAGACTTTAGACCCGGGACAGACTCAGGACAGACTTTAGACTCAGGACAGACTTTAGACTCTGAACAGACTTTAGACCCGGGACAGACTCAGGACAGACTTTAGACTCAGGACAGACTTTAGACTCAGGACAGACTTTAGACAGACTTTAGACTCTGAACAGACTTTAGACCCGGGACAGACTCAGGACAGACTTTAGACTCTGGACAGACTTTAGACTCTGGACAGACTTTAGACTCTGGACAGACTTTAGACTCGGGACAGACTTTAGACTCTGGACAGACTTTAGACTCTGGACAGACTTTAGAACTGGACAGACTTTAGACTCTGGACAGACTTTAGACCCGGGACAGACTTTAGACCAGGACAGACTTTAGACCCGGGACAGGGCTTTAGACCCGGGACAGGACTTTAGACCCGGGACAGGGCTTTAGACAAGACTTTAGACCCGGGACAGGGCTTTAGACCCGGGACAGGGCTTTAGACCAGGGCTTTAGACAGGACTTTAGACCCAGGACAGGACTTTAGACAGGACTTTAGACCCGGGACAGGGCTTTAGACAGGACTTTAGAACCAGGACAGGGCTTTAGACAAGACTTTAGACCCGGGACAGGGCTTTAGACCCGGGACAGGGCTTTAGACCCGGGACAGGGCTTTAGACCCGGGACAGGACTTTAGACCCGGGACAGGGCTTTAGACAGGGCTTTAGACCCGGGACAGGACTAGGTGTGATGTGCTTGTACTCACGGCTGAAGCTCGGGCTGAAGCTGGGCGGGGGGGGTCTCACCAGCTGAGAGGTCAGCCTCTCATCCTAAAAGAGAGGAAGAGTCAGGCTCCTCTTCATCATTCTCTGTGATGTAACCGTTCTCATGTTGTCAAGGTTCTACTCACCTGAGCCGCCAGGTGAGGAAGCTGAGGAGGCCCCTCTGGGCCCGGGGCCTGCTGGAACCTGACACACACACACACACACACACACACACACACACTTTAAACAGCCACCTGCTTCGTCAGCAGCGCAGCTCGGCCCCAGAGGTCAGAGGTCATCCTACCTGTTGATGCCGATCGGGTCGAGTCCCAGGCTGCCCTGGGTCATGACCTTGTTGATGCCCTTCAGAGCCACCATCTTGGCCTTCATGATGGGGTCGGAGTCAAAGTCTGCCGAACACAACAAGGGGAACGATGAAAGGGCAATGAGGTCAACGGGTGTTCCGGTTCAGGACTCCTACCTAGATCAGGTACCCCGGGGTCCGTGGTAGACCTCTGTCTGATTAGAGCCTGCTTCTGCTGCTGCTGCTCCTGGCGTTCCTGGTCCAGGAGTTCTTGCAGGAGTAGCGGTTGCTCCCCCAGGAGCAGAGGCCTGTGCTGGTCCTGGAGGAGCAGGGCCTGGCTCTGGCTGGAGGCTCCCTGTGGTGGGGGCCGGGTCTGAGGGTTGAGGAGGAGGCCAGGCTGGGAGGGGTGAGGCAGGGCAGGAAGGCCCTGAGGAGGACCTGGGAGCCTCGGGTGGGGGGGGGGTCCAAACGGAATCTGCTGCCGCTGGAGGACCGGCTGTGGATCTGCAGATGAGGGACTTCATCAAACACGATGGAGGGACGGCTCAGGGTCTCAGACCCACGACGGGCTCCAACCGACGACCAGTCGGCCGTCTTTAAAGAAGATAGAGCAACCAGTCTGCTCGTCTTCAATGCTGCAACCGCTTTGCATCACCGGCACCCACGGTACGGTACGGCAGTACGGTACGGTACGCTACGGCAGTACGCTACGGTACGGCAGTACGGTACGGTGCGCTACGGTACGGCAGTACGGTACGGTACGGTACGGCAGTACGGTACGGTACACCAGTACGGTACGGTACAGCAGTACGGTACGGTACCGTACCAATATCTGTACCAATATCTTCACGAAAATGATCACGTTACCATGCTATATCAATAGATATAGCTATACAATAAATACTGATCAATAACCTATAGATGAGTAGAGATACAGATCAATAACCTATAGATGAGTAGAGATACAGATCAATAACCTCGGGTTCATATGCGTTACCTCCAGCCATGGGGGTGTGAACCCTGGAGGCCATGCCCGATGAGGGAGCCTGTTCTGGGGTCTGACTGGAGCATGCAGCCGTAGACATTGGAGCTCTGCTGGTGGGGACCCCCCCAGGATGGGGGGCGCTGGTGGGGAACCCCCCAGGATGAAGGATGCTGGTGGGGACCCCCCCAGGATGGGGGGTGCTGGTGGGGACCCCCCCAGGATGAAGGGTGCTGGTGGGGAACCCCCCAGGATGAGGGATGCTGGTGGGGACCCCTCCAGGATGGGGGGTGCTGGTGGGGACCCCCCCAGGATGAGGGATGCTGGTGGGGACCCCTCCAGGATGGGGGGTGCTGGTGGGGACCCCCCCAGGATGAAGGGTGCTGGTGGGGACCCCCCCAGGATGGGGGGTGCTGGTGCCCTCCTGCACTTCCTGTTTGACTCTGCCCATCAGACCCCGCCCCCCCGCCTCCTCCAGCGCCCCCCCCAGGGCCAGCTCCTCGTTGAACATGTCCTTCTTGTCCTCCAGGTTGAGCTCGGGGTCGGCGTAGGCGATCAGGTCGAACTTCCCCGACAGCAGGAAGTCGTCGAGGTGGAGGTCGTGAGGACCCAGATCCAGGTCCTCTTTCCCTGGAGCCGGCAGCAGGAGGAGTTACTCTCAGGAATAGGACAACGGGAAGACTCGTCGGAGACCGGAGTCCTCTTACCGTCTTCAGGGTCCAGGTTCAGGTTCAGGTCCACCAGATCCTTCACCTCCACGTCCTCCAGGTCCTTCACGGCAGAGTCCTCCAGGTGCTCCTCTGGCAGAGAGGACTCCCCGAGGCCCCGATCCAGAGCCGGGGCCTCGGGGCCGGGACCGGGCCCGGCGGGAGGCCGGGGGTCTCTGGGGGACGGCAGCGGGGGCTCGGGGGCCCGGTGCCGGAGCTCGATGTAGGGCTGGCCCATGATGCTGTGCTGCTGGAGGGGGGGGGGGAGGAAGGGCTGGGGCAAACCTGGGGGAGGAAGGGGGGCATCAGGGACCACGACACCACCAGAGACCACATCACCTCGGAGACCACCGGGCCCTTCGTTCTCCAGGGACCTCCAGGTGAAGTCGACAGGCGCTCACCAGACATCGGGTGGGGCCGGGCGCCGGGGGGCGGGGGGGGGCGGAGCCCGGTGAACTCCGCAGGCCTCGTCATCTGGAAGGGGACTTCAGATCCAGGCCCCGCTCCCTGGGGGGGCCGTGAGAAGGAGTCCTGGAGACCTGCCGGAGCTCCTGGAGGGACGCCGGACCTGGAGGAGCGGGGAGGAGATGAGTGGACAAGAACACCTCCTCGGATCAGGACCAGGTTCTAGGGTTCTTCTCACCTCGGGACCGGTCCTTGGACTGGCAGCTCTCTAGAGCTGAACCCCCTCTGCTGCTCCCCGGGGAACCCCCCAGGGAACCTGGGCCCCGGGGCCCCCGCTGCACCACAGGGCCTCCCCGTGCCGGGGTAAGGGGGCGGGGGACGTCCAAACAGGCCTAAAGGAGGAGCAGTCGAGGGGTCTGGCTGGGCCCAGTGTGGTGGGGGGGCCAGACCAGGTCCAGCAGCATGGGGTCCAGAGGGACCCGCCTCCTGTAGACCTCTCTGCTGCTGCTGCCTCAGGATGAGCTGCCGGAGACGCTGGCGCTGCAAAGACAGGACACCTCAGCCCGGAACCCTTCTAAGAGGAAGACCACCGCCAGACCCCGGCCTACCTGTCTCAGCTTCTCCTCCGAGTCCCCCAGCTGAGGCAGCATGCTCATTGGTCCATCTGAAGGAGCCACACCCACAACTGGCATTTGATTGGTCGTCTCTGCCGCCACGTGTCTCTGCTCAAAGGGGGCGTGGCCCGATGTCCCAGGGTGCTTCAGGGCGCGGCTGCAGGGGGTTGTGGGGAATACGTCTTGCTGCTGCTGTCTAGCTGGAGACTGAGAGAACCAAACATTAACATACGCTGCAGTACAGACACGTAGCATATAGGACTGTAGACTAATACAGACATGTATACTATAGGATGGTAGACTGCAGTACAGACACATAGACTATAGGACTGCAGTATAGACACATATACTATATGATGGTATACTGCAATACAGACATGTATACTATATGATGGTATACTGCAGTACAGACATGTATACTATAGGACTGGAGACTGCAGTACAGACATGTATAATATATGAGTGCAGTACAGACATATATAATATATGAGTGCAGTACAGACAGGTAGACTATAGGACTGCAGTACAGACACATACTATAGGATGGTAGACTGCAGTACAGACACAGACTATATGACTGAATACTGTAGTACAGACACGTAGACTATAGTACTGTAGACTCTAATACAGACAGGTAGACTATAGGACTGCAGTACAGATACATAGACTATGACTGAAGGCTGCAGTACAGACACATAGACTATAGGATGGTAGACTGCAGTACAGACACGTAGACTATATGACTGAAGAATAGCCGGGATGTGGTCACACCGTACACCCCGGCACGTTCGCTCCGCTCGGCAACAGCCAACCGACTTGTGACTCCGTCACCTGGAGCTCATCACTACATCAGACTGTCTGTGTCCTGGCTCCTGATTGGTGGAGCCAGCTCCCCACTGACATCAGGACAGCAGGAAGTCTCTACATCTTCACCGGAAACTGAAAACGCACCTTTAGACTATATCTGGATTAAACCCAGATTATCACTTTAGTAGCACTTGAATGTCTCTTATTGTGGTACTTTAGTAGTTTGACTATGATGAGGAAATGTTACTTTCTGTATTCTTGTTGTTCTTAGTTTGTACTGTAGGTTGAAATGCACTTATTGTGAGTCTCTCTGGATAAAAGCGTCTGCTACATGACATGTGATGTGATGTAAAAGAATGCAGTACAGACACAGACTGAAGACTACAGTACAGACATGTAGACTATAGGACTGCAGTACAGACACAGACTATAGATTGGTAGACTGCAGTACATACACAGACTATATGACTGAAGACTGCAGTACAGACACATATACTATAGGACGGTAGACTGCAGTACAGACACATAGACTATATGACTGAAGACTGCAGTACAGACACGTATACTATAGGACTGAAGTACAGACACATTATAAGACAGTAGACTGCAGTACAGACACTGTAATTTCCGCCCGCCACCCTGAAATTTTCGTCATGACGTCGTATTTCTGGCGGCGAGCTGTCGACAGAGCGCGCTGCAAACGGAGCTATGCTGGACGAGCATGCCCCCCCCCCCCCCCCCCCCCGTCAACAACCGTGAACGCGTGTCTCGCCCAGCTGTTATGCGCGCAGGTTGAGCTTTCCCGCTAGCACCCCCCCCCCGTCGACACTAGTCCCGCCCCCCTGAAGCTGTAAACCTAGGGGAAACACTGGACACAGACTATAGGACTGAAGACTGCAGTACAGACACATAGACTACAGTACAGACACCACATCCAGAGCTGTCACCTGGTGGTGTGTCGGGGTGAAGGTCTCCACCGACAGGCCCTTCTGAGGTCAAGGGGCGAGGGACCCGCAGGGCGGCGGAGCGCGGCGTGGCGTCGGGGCCGGGGCCGGGCGTGGGGTCGACGCGTACGGGTCCAGGGTCGGGGGGGGAGGGGCCGGACGCCGGCCGGTAGACCGCTGGCCGTACTGGTCCGGCCTCAGGCCCGGCGGGGGGCTGAGGTAGGAGGGCTCACAGAGAGTCTGGAGGTGGTTGTAGGGGTCAGGCGAGGGCCTGGAGGTCAAAGGTGAGTGCTGGGTGAAGTGGTCAGTCATTTGCTGGCTGTAGTCAACTCTGGGGGGGCCTAGCGTCTGGCCATGAGGGGCGCCATGGGGGGAGCCATGAGGGGAGCCCCGCCCAGACATGGGGCTGGGGGGGACCAGCGAATCCTGGCAGAGGGCAAAGCCCAAGTCTGGGGGTCTGGGCGGGTCCCTCCTTCCTGGTCCTCCTGGGGTCCCCAAGACCTCCAGCTGGGTCTGAGGAGGCATGGGGGCTTTGAACACGCCGCCCTGCACTGCAGGCCGCGGGTACGAGTCCGCCATTCGGGGACCCGGGAGCCGGGAGGAAGGGTCGGGGGCGGAGCCAGAGGGGGGGCTCAGCATACCTGCCCTGTTCTGCTGCAGTCCTGGGAGGAGAACAGGAGGAGGAGGCGTCACTGGGAGGAGAACACAAGGAGAACACAAGAAGGAGACCCTCAAGGGGAGGAACATTACCTTGTTGGGGTCCGAGAGTCCTGCAGACTTCGGCGGTTTTGGAGTCGGGGGAAGGAGCAGGAGAACCGAAGGCATCGTGAGCTGGGGAGGAGCTGAGGGAGGAGCTGAGGGAGGAGCTGAGGGAGGTGTGACGCTGCTGGGGGGCTGCGGAGCCGGCAGCCTGCGAGGAGGGGGGGCGAGGAGGCCCTGCTATCTTAATGTAAGGTTCCCAGGGTGAGGAGGGACGGGAGGAGGGCGGGGAGAACATCTGGGGGGAGGAGGGCGGCTGGTGGAGGGGAGAGGAGCCTAGGGGGGAATGAGGGAGCGAGGAGAAACCCGAGGGGGGAGGGGCTTGCGGTCTGAGGAAGACGTCGTCAGCTAGTCCCGAGCTCTGCAGGAGGAGGTGCTGTCTGGAGGTGTCGGGGCTGTCAGGAGACCTCCTCTGCAGGAGGAGGTGCTCGCTCTTCACCTGCTCCAGCTTCTGACTGGCCTCCATCTTCGCCAGCTGCTTGCTCTTCTGACGCATTAGCTGAGAGATGGGAGGGAGGAGAGGAGAGGGAGGAGAGGAGAGGAGAGGAGAGGAGAGGAGAGGAGAGGAGAGGAGAGGGAGGAGAGGAGAGGAGAGGGAGGAGAGGAGAGGGGAGGAGAGGGAGGGAGGGAGGGAGAGGGAGAGGAGAGGGAGGGGAGGGAGAGGGAGGAGAGGAGAGGAGAGGGAGGAGGGAGAGGGAGGGGAGGAGGGAGGGAGGAGAGGAGAGGGAGGGAGAGGAGAGGGAGGGAGGAGAGGGAGGGAGAGAGGGAGGAGAGGAGGGAGGAGGGAGGGGAGGGAGGAGAGGGAGGAGAGGGGAGGGAGGAGGAGGGAGGGAGGGAGGAGGAGAGGGAGGAGGAGGGGAGAGGGAGGGGAGGGAGGGAGGAGGAGAGGGAGGGAGAGGGAGAGGAGAGGAGAGGGAGAAGGGAGGGAGGGAGGGAGAGGGAGGAAGGAGAGGGAGGAGGAGAGGAGAGGGAGGAGGGAGAGGGAGGGAGAGGGGAGAGAGGGAGGGAGAGGGGAGGGGAGGAGAGGAGAGGAGGAGGAGAAGGGAGAGAGGGAGGGAGGGAGAGGGAGGAGGAGGAGAGGAGGGAGAGGAGAAGGGAGGGAGGGGAGGAGGGGAGGGGAGGAGAGGAGAGGGAGGGAGAAGAGGGGGGAGGAAAGGGGAGGGAGGGAGGGAGGAGGGGAGGGAGGAGAGGAGAGGGAGAGGAGAGGGAGAGGAGAGGAGGGGAGGAGAGGGAGAGGGAGAGGGGAGGGAGGAGAGGGAGGGGGGAGGGAGAGGAGAGGAGAGGAGAGGGAGGAGAGGGAGGGGAGGGGAGGGGAGGAGAGGGAGAAGGGAGGGAGAAGAGGGAGGAGGAGGGAGGGAGAGGGGAGGAGAGGAGAAGGGAGGGAGGGAGAGGAGAGGAGAAGGGAGGGAGGGGAGGAGAGGGAAGAGAGGGAGGAGAGGAGAGGAGAGGGAGGGAGGAGAGGAGAGGGAGGAGAGGAGAGGAGAGGGAGGAGAGGAGAGGAGAGGAGAGGAGAGGAGAAGGGAGGGAGGGAGGAGAGGAGAAGGGAGGGAGAAGAGGGAGGGAGGAAAGGGGAGGGAGGGAGAGAGGGAGGGAGGGAGGAGAGGAGAGGGAGGGAGGAGAGGAGAAGAGGGAGGGAGGGAAGAAAGGGGAGGGAGATAGGGAGGAGAGGAGAAAGGAGGGAGGGAGGAGAGGGGAGGGAGGGAGGAGAGGAGAAGGGAGGGAGGGAGGAGAGGAGAAGAGAGGGAGGGAGGAGAAGAGAGGGAGGGAGGAGAAGGGAGGGAGGAGAGAAGGGAGGGAGGAGAGGCGTCAGTGTCTCTGCGTCTCCACACGGGGTCCAACATGGCGCTGGCTGTGTGCCTGACCCTCATTCATTAAGACATGAATTCATGAATTCATTAATTCATGAATTCATTAAGACATGAATTCATGAATTCATTAATTCATGAATTCATGAATTCATTAAGACATTAATTCATGAATTCATTAATTCATGAATTCATGAATTCATTAAGACATTAATTCAGTCCCGCTGGGCTGCTACTCAAAGTCTTGTCTCAATTCTTCAGTTTGCCACAGCCTAGTGGAGCCCAAGGTGTGTTGGAGGCGAGGGTTAGGGTTAGTCGTCCAACTGAGGCCACGCTAAGGCCTCATGAGGGAGGAGACCTTCACCTCCATAGCTCATGTATAGCGTGGCTCTCGCCTGTATGCTAGGCTGGGAGGGTCCCCTCACCAGGAGCCACGTCTTATAGGCGGAGGAGGAGAGCGGACACAAAACAAGACATTTGAACGACATTGTGATTTAATTGGACCTCCAGATTTAGAGAGATCTCTCAAAGTATTTTAGGCCTGTGCGGCACTGTGTTGGCCGAACGCCCTTTTTTGGTGTGTAAACGAAAATGCGGATGCGTCCGTGAAATCCCTCAAGCTCAAGAGATTTTATTACGTGTGCGATTGATAACGCCATTTCTGTAAAAAAGGTTGAATTATCTCCAGAAGGAGCGTGATAAGTAGGCCCTAATAAACTCAATAGGAGGCCTTCTTTGAGTTAACAAGATCTTACAGAGATTAATATATTCATAACTAACTATAATCGGGAATCGGTCAAGAGTGGTCTCTGTCTTCTGACAGGGGGCTACGCTGACCAAACTCAGGAATGTTGTGCAGAAACACTAATGAGCAGGAAAAGCAATCTCTAAGTAATAGACCATAAAGTATTTGAAAAGTGTATCCATTGAAATAACGTTTACATGAGAGGCGATAAAGAGGAGGAGACATAACTTCCAATATTAGCTTCTAGTGGGATAAAGAGGACTTTGAAAAATAGCAAGAACAATTAGATAAACACTCAAGTATAAGCAATTAAAAGTAAATACAACACATAGTCGAAGTCTGATATTAGAACAATTAGATAAAAACTTAAGTATAAGCAATTAAAGATAAAGACAACACATAGTCAAAGTCTGACATTAGGAGAAGAAGATAAAACACAGACGTGAATAAAAATAAATGACAGACTGAATGCTGACGGATACACCCGGGTGGCTTTGATTACAAACTATTGGCTTTGATTACAAACTATTGGCTTTGATTACAAACTATTGGCTTTGCATGATTACAAATTATTGCCTTTGCATGACACTGAGCTATTGCCTTTGCATGCTTATGAACTAATAACTTTATTTTACAATTTGTTTTTGTTATTATTATTTTAGAATTATTTTTTATTTTAGAATTATTTTAAGAATGCAGCATTGAGCATAATTTAAACCCTGATTAATGAGAAATAGCCTGCCTGGACTTTATAAAATAAAATAAAGGGGGGAAATGAGTGTAACACCAGTGGAACGTGTAAAGAAGAGAGGTAGAACTAAAAAACATTAACTTGTTTAAGGTTGAAGCTCAGGGAGTTAGGAAAGAGTGTAAGTTAGTGGAATGAATAGAAAGACAAAGCAAGTCAGAAGGGGAGAGAAGAGAGAGAGCATGAAGGGTAGTTAGGAAAGAATGTAAGAGATGGGTTAGTGGAATTAATAGAAAGAAAAAGCAAGTAAGAGAGAGCAGAGAGGGGAGTTAGTGCATACACATTTAACACCTCATGAAATGTTAACAGGCACACCTATGCCAGCACCTCAACTCAGGGGGCTCTACAAGGGACCCCTCCTGGAGAAGCTGCAGCTGGTGCTAAAAGACTATATGGAGCAACGAACTGCCATACATAGATCCATCTCTCCCCAGGAGAAGGGAAAGGAACCGAGGTCCGACCAGAAACCTGAGAAACCAGTGGTACCAGGGGGGACCAGGTGAACACCAAGATCTTCCGACAAAAGTGGCACGAACCAAGAGGGGAAGGTCCCTACACAGTGGTGCGAGCAACGCCAACAGCGGTCCAGGTCGAAGGAAGTACAACGTGGTGTCACGGGAGTCTTTGCACGAAGGACCAAACCAAGGACTGTTGAAGCAGATGACAATGACCAACAAGCTGAGCCTGGAACATGAGCTTAAACTAATGAGCTTCCTGATATGGACGTTGACGGGAAGCATGGGGAGGGAGAGACTGACGATGGTGGAACCTGTGACGACCAACAAGAGCATGCAGGACGGCAGCCAGATGATGAAACTTCAACTGTCTTGAGAGAAGCCAGGAGCCATCAGTTGAGTACGCTGCAACCACATCTAAACCATGATAGACCAGGACCTACGCCAGCATGGTCATAGCTTACACTTAGAAATGCTGGCAAGGGGGGATGGTAGTGGGTTTGGTTAGACAACATGTTTGGAGAATGCGGGTCTGTATTGGTAAATACGGGCATTAGCGCATTGATAGTACTAATTGTAGCTTTTCTATTGGCATGTTGAATTCGTACCCATCCTGAGGAGTCCGTGTCGGAGAGCTATGGACAAACTAAGGTCGTTACGACCTCCAACTGGCTCAGATGATGAACATGATGACGATCGATCGAGGGACAAAGGCCCAGTTTGCTCAAATGGTGATTGGACTAGCGAACCTGTTTCCCATTTCGGACTATCTGAAGGATTCAGACTACATGGAGGAAGCAGGACTAGAAGGCATTTCAGCCAAGACGACAACCTAAAGGTTGTTGAAAGAAGAACAAGTCCAAGATCACCACGTCACATGTTGGATTCTCTTTCCAGAAGGATGAAGCGCGAAATGTATAACAAATAAGAGTATGTAACTCTAAAGTGCATGTATTAATCATTTGAAAGCCTTGTTCTTAGTCTTTCACATCCAACCTGGAAAACATTACAGCCGATTCTATTTGTGATTCTGTACCGGCCACCCGGTCCATATTCAGAGTTTATATCAGAATTTTCAGAATTTATATCAAGTTTGGTTCTTAAAACTGATAAAGTTATTATTGTAGGAGATTTTAATATTCATGTGGATGTTGATAATGATTGCCTAGGTACTGCATTCATCTCATTGTTGGACTCGATCGGCTTTCGTCAGAGAGTACAGAAACCCACTCACAGCTTTGGCCACACGCTTGATCTTGTTCTTACATATGGCGTTGACCTTGAGCATTTGAAGGTCTTCCCACAGAATCCTCTTCTGTCAGACCACAGCCTTATAACTTTTGAGTTTATACTACCGGAGTGTACACGCTAGTCAAAAGTTTCTACACCAGATGTCTAACTGACAGTGCTGTAGCTAAATTTAAAGAAGCGATTCATTCTGCACTTGATTCAATACCATGTCTCAATATAACAGAGGACTCCTGGTCTAACTTTAGTCCGTCCCAGATTGATCATCTTGTTGATAGTGCCACAGGCTCACTGAGAATGACACTGGACTCGATAGCCCCTCTGAAGAAGAAGACAGTGAGGAAGAGGAGGTCTGCTCCCTGGTATAACCCTCAGACCCACATTAAAGCAAACGTCACGAAAGCTTGAAAGCATTTGGCGTTCAACTAATCGGGAAGAATCCCGCTTAGTTTGGCGAGATAGTCTTAAAACTTATAAGAAGGCCCTCCGCAATGCCAGAGCAGAATATTACTCATCAGTAACAGAGAAGAAGAAGAACAACCCTAGGTTTCTCTTTAGCACTGTAGCCAGGCTGACAGAGAGTCACAGCTCTGTGGAGCCCAGTATTCCTCTAGACCTCAGTAGTAATGACTTTATGAACTTCTTCAATGAGAAGATTTTAACTATTAGGGACAAGATTAATAATCTCTTGCCCTTAACCAGTGCCAATCTGTCCTCAAGTGGAATGGCTTTGGAAACCCCTGTATGTCCTGGTATATATTTAGATGGCTTTTCTCCCATCAACCGTGACCAATTATCTTTAATGGTTTCTACTTCTAACACGTCTACCTGTCTCTTGGACCCTATCCCGACTAGGCTGCTTAAAGATGTTTTGCCTTTAATTGGCAGCTCTCTTTTGGATATTATTAATGTGTCTTTGTTAACAGGCCACGTGCCACATTCCTTCAAAGTAGCTGTAATTAAACCTCTCCTGAAGAAGCCCACTCTGGATCCAGAGGTTTTGGCTAACTACAGACCGATCTCTAACCTCCCCTTCCTCTCTAAGATCCTTGAAAGTGGTCGCAAATCAGTTGTGTGACTTTCTACATCAGAATAGTTTATTTGAAGAGTTTCAGTCAGGATTTAGAAAACACCACAGCACAGAGACAGCACTTGTGAAGATTACGAATGACCTCTTAATGGCAGCAGATAAAGGACTTCTCTCTGTACTGTTCTTGTTAGACCTTAGTGCTGCATTCGACACCATTGACCATAACATCCTATTACAGAGACTGGAGCAGTCGATTGGTATTTCAGGCACCGCCCTAAGTTGGTTTAAATCCTATTTATCAGATCGATCTCAGTTTGTATTTGTAAACGATGAAGCCTCAATGACCACCAACGTTAGTCATGGAGTTCCACAAGGTTCTGTGCTTGGACCAATTCTATTTACCTTATACATGCTTCCTTTGGGCAATATTATCAGGAAACGCTCTATAAACTTTCATTGTTATGCAGATGATACTCAACTATATCTATCGATAAAACCAGAGGAGACTAACCAACTCACTAAAATTCAAGCATGTCTTAGTGACATAAAAACATGGATGACCGCAACTTCTTGATGTTAAACTCAGACAAAACCGAAGTAATTCTACTCGGCCCTGAGCACCTCAGAGATCAATTATCTGGTGATGTGATTTCTGTAGATGGCATTACTCTAGCATCCAACACCACTGTAAAGAATCTCGGCGTTATCTTTGATCGACTTGTCCTTTAACTCCCACATAAAGCAAATCTCAAGGACTGCATTCTTCCATCTACGTAATATTTCAAAAATCAGGCACATCTTGTCTCAAAAAGATGCAGAGAAATTGGTTCACTGCGTTCGTTACTTGAGACTGGATTACTGCAACTCCTTATTATCAGGCTGCACTAATAAATCTCTTAGGTCCCTCCAGTTGATTCAGAATGCTGCAGCTCAGATTCTCACTAAAACTAAGAAAAGAGATCACATTACTCCTGCACTAGCTGCTCTGCACTGGCTCCCTGTAAAATCAAGAATCACTTTTAAAATTCTTCTCTTAACTTACAAAGCCTTAATTGGTGATGCACCATCATATCTTAAAGAGCTTGTAGTACCGTGACGCCCACCAGAGAGCTGCGCTCACTAAATGCGGGGCTACTTGTAGTTCCGAGAGTCTTAAAATGTAAAATGGGAGCCAGAGCCTTTAGTTATCAAGCTCCTCTTTTATGGAACCAGCTCCACCTTCAGTCCGGGAGGCAGACACAGTAACCACATTCAAGAGTAGACTGAAGACTTTCCTCTTTGACAGAGCTTATAGTCAGGGCTGAATCAGGTTTGCCCTGGTCCAGCCCCTGGATATGCTGGTATAGGCTTATAGCTGCTGGGGATGTTTAGGATGCACTGAGCACCTCTCTCCTCTTTTCTTTCTCCTATGGATGAATCTTCATCTCTCCATCACACATGACTAACTCTGCTTTCTCCCCGGAGTCCTTCTGACTTCACGTCTCATGGGGTCATGTGACCCTCTGAGACGGCATAGATCCATCTGCTGATGGACCTTCGATGGTTGGATCGTGAGTTCCTGTCGCCAGCTGTGCCACTGCCCTGCTGGGACTCCGCCCACTCCTCCACTTGGGAGGTCTCCAAACTCTCCATCGTGGAATATGCCTAAATATGAACTATTGATAAACTCTGTCAGATTCCTTGAATGTATTTTAACTCTAAATATGTCCTTCTGTACACATTACATCTATTGCATCTGTCCATCCTGGAGGGATCCTCCTCTGTTGCTCTCCTGAAGGTTTCTTCCCTTTTTTTCCCCCTGAAGGGTTATTTGGGAGTTTTTCCTGGTCCGATGTGAGGTTTTGGGTCAGGGATGTCTATGTGTACAGATTGTAAAGCACTCTGAGACAAATTTGTAATTTGTGAAACTGGGCTATACAAATAAACTGAATTGAATTGAATTGAATTAATCAAATGATTCCCAGAATGTACTAGTGTTTTAGCAAAAACACATGTTGAATTGAGGTGTATTATAAACTGTGCATCTAATAAGTACAGGTATAGGGTTACATGATTAGCAGGAACTAGAATGAATGCTGAATCAGTTAAGTGCATGTTAGTCGGCAAGAACAGGTTCACTTCATGCCAGAATGGGGGTCGCTTGGCAGGCAAGGACCATAAGGAAGTTCTTCCTGTAACAGCAACCTGTGGGTTTTTTCATCCTTATATGAAAAGTGAACCTGTAATCTTGTATGATGTTGTTATAATGCTGTAAGAGATCAATACTTTGGGTTACATGCCCTATCAGACCAATGTTATATGAAAGTAGTTTGGGGGTCCAGAGACCCCCAGAGGAGGGACTATGTTGGGGAAATCATATAACCTTGGTTGAACTCCTTAGAGTTAGCCAGCATAAATAATGATGTAGCTTGCTATGATACTTGGTTATCTAACAGATGTTTCCTGAATGCGGACTATGATCCCTATAGTTATCTCGTCCGGTTGGGTCTCTGTCACCTTGATCCAACCGGAGTCAATCATGTGCCCGGCTCTTCAAATAATTGATGTGATTGGTTAAAAGGTCTGATGGGAGGAGCTACATTCACACTACGAATATGTGCTAAAGATGCTTAAACCATGGATCTGTTCTCTTGCTGGATGTTCCTTGTGCTCATTAAGACATTAAGACAGTAAGACAGTCCCGCTGGGCTGCTGCAAAAAGTCTTGTCTCTCAATTCTTCAATTTGCCACTACATAAGCAGCTATTAGCTAACTGATATCAAGCTATTAGCTAACTGATATCAAGCTATTAGCTAACTGACATCAAGCTATCAGCTAACTGATATCCAGCAATTAGCTAACTGATATCAAGCTATTAGCTAACTGATGACCAGCTATTAGCTAACTGATATCAAGCTATTAGCTAACTGATATCCAGCTATTAGCTAAGTGATATCAAGCTATTAGCTAACTGATATCCAGCTATTAGCTAACTGATATCAAGCTATTAGCTAACTGATATCCAGCAATTAGCTAACTGATGACCAGCTATTAGCTAACTGATGACCAGCTATTAGATAACTGATATTCAGCTATTAGCTAACTGATATCAAGCTATTAGCTAACTGATAAGCAGCTGATGACCTCCAGGTGAACCCGGTGTGTGGCCCAGCAGAAGGAGCGTCTCAGAGAGTCAGGGGCCAGGAGGCGGGCCAGGAGGCGGGCCAGGAGGCGGGCAAGGAGGCGGGCCTTGGGTCTTACCAGAGCCTCTAGGGGAGCCTGGGAGGGACACTCTGTGTCTGCTAGGGCTCTTTCCTGCCTCTTCTTACCGGCTCCACATCTGTCTTTTACCTCTCCCTTTTCAATGACAATGACATCACAGGGATTAGTGGAGTCAGTGAGGAAGGCTCAGCATGCACATCATCTTCATCAACGACAGTCACGCGTCACATGACCCCCCCATGCAGCCTGCTGGTTACCACGGTTACTACTCGAAGAGAAACCGAAAGCAGCCCGAGCCGTCATAGAACAGACTGATGACTCGGCCAATCGCTCATCATGAATACAGACAAGGGATTATGTATGAATATATAGAGAAATAGAGATGTAGAGAGAGATGTAGAGATATAGAGAGATATATAGATGTAGAGAGAGATATAGAGAGAGAGCTGTAGAGATATAGAGAGATGTAGAGATATAGAGAGAGATATAGAGATGTAGAGAGAGATGTAGAGATATAGAGAGATGTAGAGAGAGATATAGAGATATGTAGAGATAGATATAGAGAGATGTAGAGAGATATAAAGATATATATAGAGAGATATAAAGATATATATAGAGAGATGTAGAGATATATAGAGAGAGATAGAGAGATATAGAGAGAGATGTAGAGAGATATAGAGAGAGATGTAGAAAGAGATGTAGAGAGATATAGAGAGATGTAGAGAGATGTAGAGAGAGATGTAGAGAGATATAGACATAGATGTAGAGAGATGTAGAGATAGAGAGAGATATAGAGGGGTATAATGAGAGATATATAGAGAGGGATAGAGAGGGATATAGAGAGAGATGTAGAGATATAGAGAGACGTAAAGAGAGAGAGAGAGATATAGAGAGAGATGTAGAGAGATGTAAAGATATATATAGAGATGTAGAGAGATATAGAGAGAGAGATAGAGGGGTATAGAGAGAGATGTAGAGAGATGTAGAGAGATATAGAGAGAGATATAGAGATGTAGAGATATAGAGAGAGATATAGAGATATGTAGATATAGAGAGAGAGATATAGAGAGATGTAGAGATATAGAGAGAGATAGAGAGAGATGTAGAGAGATATATAGAGATATGTAGAGATAGATATAGAGAGATGTAGAGAGAGATATAGAGATGTAGAGAGATATAAAGATATATATAGAGATATAAAGATATATATAGAGAGATGTAGATATATAGAGAGAGATATAGAGAGAGATGTAGAAAGAGATGTAGAGAGATGTAGAAAGAGATGTAGAGAGATGTAGAAAGAGATGTAGAGAGAGATGTAGAGAGATATAGAGAGAGATATAGAGAGATATAGACATAGATGTAGAGAGATGTAGAGATAGAGAGAGATATAGAGGGGTAGAGATGAGAGATATATAGAGGCGGAGAGCTGAGGGGATAGGGAGGGTGCTGAGGGTGCTGAGGAGGAGAGAAGAGAAGAGAGAGAGAAATATAGAGAGAGATAGAGAGGGGTATAGAGAGATAGAGAGAGATGTAGAAAGAGATGTAGAGAGATGTAGAGAGATATAGAGAGAGATGTAGAGAGATATAGAGAGAGATGTAGAGAGATATAGACATAGATGTAGAGAGATGTAGAGGGGTATATTGAGAGATATATAGAGGGATAGAGAGGGATATAGAGAGATGTAGAGATATAGAGAGAGACGTAAAGAGAGAGAGAGATATAGAGAGATATGTAGAGAGATGTAAATATATATAGAGAGATGTAGAGAGATGTAGAGAGATATAGAGAGATGTAGAGAGATGTAGAGATGTAGAGAGAGATGTAGATATATATAGAGAGATATAGAGAGATATAGAGAGAGATATAGAGGGGTATATTGAGAGATGTATAGAGAGATATATAGAGAGGCATATAGAGAGAGAGAGATATATATAGAGAGATATAGAGGGGTATAGAGAGATATAGAGTGGGATAGAGAGGGATATAGAGAGAGAAGTAGAGATATAGAGAGATATAGAGAGAGATATATAGAGAGATGTAGAGAGAGATGTAGAGAGATATAGAGAGAGATGTAGAGATATAGAGAGATGTAGAGATATATATAGAGAGATGTAGAGAGAGATGTAGAAAGATATATAGAGATGTAGAGAGATATAGAGAGAGATGTAGAGAGATATTATATTGTACACAACGTTCCATCCTGTGGAGTTGATTCCTCTCTCTAATTCCTGAAGAAGAAACACCTGAACTGCTGCTCACCTGTCTCAACTTCCACTCCTGCTCCTGTTCGGACTCTTTGGGCCTCGACGGGTCCCTGAACGCCTCCGTCTCCATGGAAACAGGATCATAAGGTCCCGGCAGCAAGGGTAGCGGGTGCTGAGGGGGCGGGTGCTGAGGGGATGGGGGTGGGTGCTGAGGGTGCTGAGGGGGCGGGTGCTGCAGGTGCTGAGGGGTTGGGTGCTGAGGGTGCTGCGGGGGTGGGTGCTGCGGGTGCTGAGGGGGTGGGTGCTGCGGGTGCTGTGGGGGGGGGTGCTGCGGGGTGGGCTGCGGTGCTGCAGGGGTGGGTGCTGGGTGCTGTGGGGTGGGTGCTGCGGGGGTGGGTGCTGCGGGTGCTGTGGGGGTGGGTGCTGCGGGTGCTGTGGGGGTGGGTGCTGCGGGTGCTGTGGGGGTGGGTGCTGCGGGGGTGGGTGCTGAGGGTGCTGCGGGTGCTGCGGGGGTGGGTGCTGCGGGTGCTGCGGGTGCTGCGGGGGCCGCCTGAGGGGCTCGTTGGACACCTTGTTGATGCGCTGAGTCGCCCGGTTATCACGAGCCTTTTGCTGGTGGAGAGGAAGCAAGACACGGTCAGAGTCGACGTTCCTCATCACAACAACGGCTCAGACTTGAACTCATGACCTCTACCGCTCTGCTCCATGAGGTCAGAACTCACCACGAAGGGAGCTCGGTCCTGAGAGCTGGCCTTCCTCCACAGCTTGGAGATCTGCTTCACTCTGGTGGACCAGTCTACACACACACACGTTTATGCTTTTGCAAACATGTCCATATTGTGTGTGTGTGTGTGCGCGTGCACACGTGCGTGCGTGCGTGTGTGTGCGTGTGCGTGTGCGTGCGCGTGTGTGTACCAGGATGCTGCTCCCTCAGCTGGGGGAACGTGGTATTGCAGTACAGCACCGGGGCGACGGTGGCCATGTCTCCCAGCGGCTCCTCCTTCTCCCACTTCAACATGCCCCTCTGAGCCGTGGACAGCACCTCCTGCTCGCCCTCTACTGCCGATGCCCGGTCGGTCAAGGCCGACCGGGGGGAGGGGCTCTCGGGAGGGGCGACCCGACAGCTCGCTGGACTCTGGGCGCCGCTCAATATCATTTTAGGAAAATGAGGAGCGGCTCCCATAAGGCCGTTCATCAGACGAGGAAACACAGCTGAGAGACAGAGAGCTCAGCATCACCCATCAGAGCCACAGAGAGCCTCCACCGGCACTGAAGGTCACCAGGTCACACATCTCAGATATCTTCACATCTCAAACGTCTTCATAAGTCACTCATCTTCATGTCACATCTCAGATATCTTCATACGGGTGTACCTGTGTGCTGCATCTTGGTCCCAGCAGCAGTGAGTTGGCTCTGCTCTAGTTGTTGGTTGTTTGGACTGAGAACAGCAGTGAACACCTCCTCTACATCCTTCCCCATCAGCTCTACACACACACACACACACACACACACACACACACACACACACACACACACACACACACACACACACACACACACACACACACACACACACACACACACACACACACACACACACACACACACACACACACACACACACACACACACACACACACACACACCGTGTTCTTCATCACATGAATCAGGATCAAATGACGTGAGAGAAGTCTCAAGGAGTCAGAACTGAACTGACCTGGGATCTTGTACAGTTTGTTGAGGATGGCTCCTGAAACGAGATCAAAGGTGAACCTCTACGTCTCACGTCTAGACGAACCTCTACGTCTCACGTCTAGACGAACCTCTAGGTCTCACGTCTAGACGAACCTCTACGTCTCACGTCTAGACGAACCTCTACGTCTCACGTCTAGACGAACCTCTAGGTCTCACGCTGAAGCGACCTCTACTCACGTCTACGCCCTCACGCCCAGATCTAACCCCTCACGCCTCACGCCCAGACGAACCTCTCGCCCAGTCTGGAGCGAACCTCTACGCCTCACGCCCAGACGAACCCCACGCCTCACGCCCAGACGAACCTCTCGTCTCACGCCCTGAAGCTAACCTCACGTCTCACGTCTAGACGAACCTCTACGTCTCACGTCTAGACGAACCTCTACGTCTCACGTCTAGACGAACCTCTACGTCTCACGTCTAGACGAACCTCTACGTCTCACGTCTAGACGAACCTCTACGTCTCACGTCTAGACGCACCTCTACGTCTCACGTCTAGACGAACCTCTACGTCTCACGTCTAGACGAACCTCTCGCCTCCTCACGCCCAGACGAACCCTCACGCCTCACGCCCAGACGAACCCCCACGTCTCCCTAGACGAACCTCTACGTCTCACGTCTAGACGAACCTCTACGTCTCACGTCTAGACGAACCTCTACGTCTCACGTCTAGACGAACCTCTACGTCTCACGTCTAGACGAACCTCTACGTCTCACGTCTAGACGAACCTCTACGTCTCACGTCTAGACGAACCTCTACGTCTCACGTCTAGACGAACCTCTACGTCTCACGTCTAGACGAACCTCTACGTCTCACGTCTAGACGAACCTTTAGGTCTCACGTCTAGACGAACCTCTACGTCTCACGTCTAGACGAACCTCTACGTCTCACGTCTAGACGAACCTCTAGGTCTCACGTCATTCTGCAGCTGACAGGTTGGGGGCACCAGATCTCTTTAACCCTAACCCAACCTGAACCGTATTCAGTACAAACAGATTAAATGATGTAATGTCTCACCGTCAGTCACCATCTTGTCCAGCTCTGGACTTAAGATGGCGTCCAGAGGCTCCTCCTGCTCCTCCTGCTCCTCTTGCTCCTCCGTCCCCACGCCACCACTTCCTGTCCGGTCATCTGCCAAGGAGCCGATGTCCAGACCGGCTGAGAGACACACAAGGAGAGTAAATCATGACCTGAACTTAGGAGAAGGAGAAGTATGTGGTATCTACAAGAGAAGCAGTCAGAAGTATCTACAGGAGGAGGAGGAGGAGAAAAAGGACGAGGACGAGGAGGAGAAGCAGTCAGTACTATCTACAGGAGAAGGACGAGGAGAAGCAGTCAGTGGTATCTACAGGAGGAGAAGGAGGAGGAGAAGCAGTCAGTGGTATCTACAGGAGGAGAAGGAGGAGGAGAAGCAGTCAGTGGTATCTACAGGAGGAGAAGGAGGAGGAGAAGCAGTCAGTGGTATCTACAGGAGGAGAAGGAGGAGGAGAAGCAGTCAGTGGTATCTACAGGAGGAGAAGGAGGAGGAGAAGCAGTCAGTGGTATCTACAGGAGGAGAAGGAGGAGGAGAAGCAGTCAGTGGTATCTACAGGAGGAGAAGGAGGAGGAGAAGCAGTCAGTAGTATCTACAGGAGAAGGACGAGGAGAAGCAGTCAGTGGTATCTACAGGAGGAGAAGGAGGAGGAGAAGCAGTCAGTGGTATCTACAGGAGGAGAAGGAGGAGGAGAAGCAGTCAGTGGTATCTACAGGAGAAGGACGAGGAGAAGCAGTCAGTGGTATCTACAGGAGGAGAAGGAGGAGTCAGTGGTATATATTGGAGGAGGAGTCAGTGGTATCTACAGGAGGAGGAGTCAGTGGTATATATTGGAGGAGGAGGAGGAGGAGGAGGAGGAGGAGGAGGAGTCAGTGGTATCTACAGGAGGAGGAGTCAGTGGTATCTACAGGAGGAGGAGGAGTCAGTGGTATCTACAGGAGGAGGAGGAGGAGTCAGTGGTATCTACAGGAGGAGGAGGAGTCAGTGGTATCTACAGGAGGAGGAGGAGTCAGTGGTATCTACAGGAGGAGGAGGAGTCAGTGGTATCTACAGGAGGAGGAGGAGGAGTCAGTGGTATCTACAGGAGGAGGAGGAGGAGTCAGTGGTATCTACAGGAGGAGGAGGAGGAGTCAGTGGTATCTACAGGAGGAGGAGGAGGAGGAGGAGTCAGTGGTATCTACAGGAGGAGGAGGAGGAGTCAGTGGTATCTACAGGAGGAGGAGGAGTCAGTGGTATCTACAGGAGGAGGAGGAGTCAGTGGTATCTACAGGAGGAGGAGGAGGAGTCAGTGGTATCTACAGGAGGAGGAGGAGTCAGTGGTATCTACAGGAGGAGGAGGAGTCAGTGGATTGTCCATCAGCTGCTGACTTGAACTTAGCTTTAGCTTAGTGCTGTATTCTTTTATAGTCTAGCTGCAGCGCTAGAAAATGAAAGAACCAACTCATGTCTGTTTATACATCCACCCAGACTCCTCCCAGACTCCACCCAGACTCCACCCAGACTCCTCCCAGACTCCTCCCAGACTCCACCCAGACTCCTCCCAGACTCCACTCAGACTCCACCCAGACTCCACCCAGACTCCACTCAGACTCCTCCCAGACTCCACTCAGACTCCTCCCAGACTCCACCCAGACTCCTCCCAGACTTCACTCAGACTCCTCCCAGACTCCTCCCAGACTCCTCCCAGACTCCACTCAGACTCCTCCCAGACTCCACCCAGACTCCTCCCAGACTTCACTCAGACTCCTCCCAGACTCCTCCCAGACTCCACCCAGACTCCACCCAGACTCCACCCAGACTCCACCCAGACTCCACCCAGACTCCACCCAGACTCCACCCAGACTCCACCCAGACTCCTCCCAGAAAAGGCTCCTTGTTCACAATGACCGGTGAGGTTCTGAACGATAACAGGTTTCCGGTTGCCGGTGTTGCCGGTGTTGCCGTGCAGGAGGAGGACTTGAGGGAGGTCTTACCGAACAGAGAGAGGGAGCGCTCCATCTGGAGGGGACCTGCATCAAAGAAACAACGGTTACTACCTCATCTGCCTTTTGGTTGCAGACGTTTCCATGGAGACGGTGTTACCTGCCGAGCAGACGATCGAGAAGGTGAAGAAGAGATACAGGAAGAAGAAGACTAAGCTGGAGGAGGCCTTCCCCTCATATCTCCAGGTGACACACACACACGCACACAGGAGACTCACACACACACACACACACACACACAGGAGACTCACACACACATCTGGTGTCTCTACCTGTGTGTGTGTGTGCCCGTGTGTGTGTCTCTACCTGTGTGTGTGTGTGTGCCCGTGTGTGTGTCTCTACCTGTGTGTGTGTGTGTGCCCGTGTGTGTGTCTCTACCTGTGTGTGTGTGTGTGCCCGTGTGTGTGTCTCTACCTGTGTGTGTGTGTGTGGCCGGGTGTGTGTCTCTACCTGTGTGTGTGTGTGCCCGTGTGTGTGTCTCTACCTGTGTGTGTGTCTCTACCTGTGTGTATGTGCCCGTGTGTGTCTCTACCTGTGTGTGTGTCTCTACCTGTGTGTGTGTCTCTACTTGTGTGTGTGTGTGTCTCTACCTGTGTGTGTGTCTCTACCTGTGTGTGTGTGTGTCTCTACCTGTGTGTGTGTCTCTACCTGTGTGTGTGTCTCTACCTGTGTGTGTGTGTGTGGCCGTGTGTCTCTACCTGTGTGTATGTGAGTGGCCGGGTGTGTGTCTCTACCTGTGTGTGTGTGAGTGGCCGGGTGTGTGTCTCTACCTGTGTGTGTGTGAGTGGCCGGGTGTGTGTCTCTACCTGTGTGTGTGCCCGTGTGTGTGTCTCTACCTGTGTGTGTGCCCGTGTGTGTGTCTCTACCTGTGTGTGTGTGTGTGTGTGTGTGTGTCTCTACCTGTGTGTGTGCCCGTGTGTGTGTCTCTACCTTTGTGTGTGTGTGTGTGTGTGTGTGTCTCTACCTGTGTGTGTGTGAGTGGCCGGGTGTGTGTCTCTACCTGTGTGTGTGTGCCCGTGTGTGTGTCTCTACCTGTGAGTGTGTGCCCGTGTGTGTGTCTCTACCTGTGTGTATGTGCCCGTGTGTGTCTCTACCTGCGTGTGTGTGTGTGCCCGTGTGTGTGTCTCTACTTGTGTGTGTGTCTCTACCTGTGTGTGTGTCTCTACCTGTGTGTGTGTCTCTACCTGTGTGTGTGTGTGTCTCTACCTGTGTGTGTGTGCCCGTGTGTGTGTCTCTACCTGTGTGTGTGTGTGTGCCCGTGTGTGTGTCTCTACCTGTGTGTGTGTGTGCCCGTGTGTGTGTCTCTACCTGTGTGTGTGTGTGCCCGTGTGTGGGTCTCTACCTGTGTGTGTGTGTGTGTGTCTGTGTGTGTGTCTCTGCCTGTGTATGTGTGTGTGTGTCCGTGTGTGTGTCTCTGCCTGTGTGTGTGTGTGCCCGTGTGTGTGTCTCTACCTGTGTGTGTGTGTGTGTGTCCGTGTGTGTGTCTCTGCCTGTGTGTGTGTGTGCCCGTGTGTGTGTCTCTACCTGTGTATGTGTGTGTGTGCCCGTGTGTGTGTCTCTACCTGTGTGTGTGTGTGCCCGTGTGTGTGTCTCTACCTGTGTGTGTGTGTGTGCCCGTGTGTGTGTCTCTACCTGTGTGTGTGTGTGCCCGTGTGTGGGTCTCTACCTGTGTGTGTGTGTGTGTGTCTCTACCTGTGTGTCCTGTGGCCAGCATGTGAGGATCAGTGTTGAGAACATCAGACAGATCCAGCAGAGCTTCCTCCGACATGGCTGGGCAGCGACACACACACACACACAGACACACAGACACACACAGACACACACACACACAGAGACACACACACACACAGACACACAGACACACACACACACACACAGACACACACACACACACACAGACACACACACACACACACACACACACACACACAGACACACACACACACACACACAGACACACACACACACACACACACACAGAGACACACAGAGACACACAAACACACAATGATAAAACACACACACACAGACCCAATGAAAAATGAAGATATGCAAATACGATTTAACCAGAAAATCGTATTACTTGTGTAAACGTTAATGACTCACGCAGCATTCCCAGCCTCTTCATAGCCTGGGTTGTCATGGCGCCAAGCGGCAGGTCTGAGGGGGAGGGGCCACGTAGTCCAGGGGCAGGACTTGTAACGCCCCCCCTCGCTGCTCCCGATTGGATGGCGCCTGGTGTCTCCGCCCCCTGGCTCCTGTCTGCCTGTTGGCTCCCGTCCAGGAGAATGCGCCCAAAGAATGCCTCCTGGAGAGGAACAGCCAATCAGAGCGCAGTGTGAGGGCGTGTCCGAGTGGGCGCCATCGTCTCTCCTCCGGTCGCCGTGTTGCATCACTTCCTGCTTTAGCGTAGCTAGCTGTGTGATGTTCTGTAGAACAGAGTCCTTGGGCTTAGCCATGATACTTTAGCTTAGCAGCTAGCAATGGGTTAGCCATGGTACTTTAGCTTAAGAGCTAGCGATGGGTTAGCCGTGGTACTTTAGCTTAGCAGCTAGCGATGGCTTAGGCATGGTACTTTAGCTTAGTAACTAGCGATGGGTTCGCCATGGTACTTTAGCTTAAGAGCTAGCGATGGGTTAGCCATGGTACTTTAGCTTAGCAGCTAGCGATGGCTTAGCCATGGTACTTTAGCTTAAGAGCTAGCGATAGGTTAGCCATGGTACTTTGGCTTAAGAGCTAGCGATGGGTTAGCCGTGGTACTTTAGCTTAAGAGCTAGCGATGGGTTAGCCATGGTACTTTAGCTTAGCAGCTAGCGATGGCTTAGGCATGGTACTTTAGCTTAGCAACTAGCGATGGGTTAGCCATGGTACTTTAGCTTAAGAGCTAGCGATGGGTTAGCCATGGTACGTTAGCTTCGCAGCTAGCGATGGGTTAGCCGTGGTACTTTAGCTTAGCAGCTAGCGATGGGTTAGCCATGGTACTTTAGCTTAAGAGCTAGCGATGGGTTAGCCATGGTACTTTAGCTTCGCAGCTAGCGATGGGTTAGCCGTGGTACTTTAGCTTAGCAGCTAGCGATGGCTTAGCCATGGTACTTTAGCTTAGCAGCTAGCGATGGGTTAGCCGTGGTACTTTAGAGAGAGAGTGAAAGAGTGAGAGAGAGAGAGTGAGAGAGCGAAAGAGTGAGAGAGAGCGAGAGAGAGTGAGAGAGAGAGCGAGAGAGTGAGAGAGAGAGAGAGAGAGTGAGTGAGAGAGAGGAGAGAGAGAGTAAGTGAGAGAGAGAGTGAGTGAGTGAGAGAGAGTGAGAGAGTGAGAGTTTTTTGCATTATGTTATATTAGGCTTAAATTACATCTACGAAGATGATTGAGAGGGCACACACACACACACACACACCTACACACACACACACAGCTCTCTCCCTCAGATGAGGGTCAGCAGCTCCAGACAGACAGAGCAGCTGCTGCTCCCGTCTGAACCGTAGAGACGACTGCAGAGCGCAGACACAACGAGAGAAGAGAGGAGGAGGAGGAGGAGGCAAGAACCTCACACTCCTTAAAGGAACCGGCTGGACTGGGACAGGTCACACTGGGGTCACACTGAGGTCACTCTGAGGTCACAGTGAGGTCAGTTTGAGTGACGAGCACTAGTATGTAATGAGGGAATGGACGGAGGAGCACCTGCAGTGTGTGTGAGGTATGAACATGTCAGTGTGTGTGGGGTTGTTAGAGACTGAGGAGGAGGCGGAGCTTCTGACCAACATTACTTGTCAAACTGTTGGTTACAAATAAATCGTGGACTATGATCCAAACTCTGAGTCCTGTGGGTGTTACTGAGGCCCAGAGGGTGAGTCCCCTGTGTGTGTGTGTGTGTGTGTGTGCGTGCGTGCGTGTGTGTGTGCGTGTGTGTTAATTTCCTGTGTGCGTGTGTGTGTGTGGGGGGGGGTGTGTGTGTGTGTGCGTGCGTGTGTGTGCGTGTGTGTGTGTGTGAGTCTGTGTGTGTGTGTGTGTGTGTGTGAGTCTCCTGTGTGCGTATGTGTGTGTCACCTGGAGATATGAGGGGAAGGCCTCCTCCAGCTTAGTCTTCTTCTTCCTGTATCTCTTCTTCACCTTCTCGATCGTCTGCTCGGCAGGTAACACCGTCTCCATGGAAACGTCTGCAACCAAAAGGCAGATGAGGTAGTAACCGTTGTTTCTTTGATGGAAAACCCGGGACAGGTGTGTGACGGGTCACCTTCGTCTCCCAGCAGCCTCTCTGTCGAATCGGTCCTGTACAGTTGGATTCTGCTCGGACCGGCTTTCCCTCCACGCTGACGCACCATGAAGCCTCCGATACCTGAGCCACACAGGTGTGGAGGGAGACAGGTAGGGAGACAGGTAGGGAGACAGACAGGTGAACGATGTGACAGAACTTGACACCCTGACGTCTCCATGGGGACGAGGCTCACCTGGCCTGTAGGGTTTCCTCTTCCTCTTCTTGTTGCCGTCGGTGAACTCCTTGATGACATCATCGTGGGCGTGGTCTCGCTCATCGTGGGCGTGGTCTCGCTCATCGTGGGCGTGGTCTCGCTCAGGGCTGGAGTCAGATTTCATCTCAAATTCCAGGTCACCTGGAGGAACCAACATGTCGATATGAAGGAGGGTCCACATGGAAGAAAGACCTGTGCGTGACCTCTGACCTCTGCAGGCGGGGGGGTCGGGCTCAGGGGGCGTCTGCAGCACAGACACGCTGTTCTGGTTGATGATCTTCAGCTTCAGTTTGGGCTTACACCTGCAGGACACACGCACAGCTCAGGCCTTCACACGCCTCCCGCCATGTTGAAACCATAGCAACACTCTTACCAGGAGGAGGAGGAGGGGGAGAAGAAGAAGAGGGCTAGTTCACCTGCGGTAACCGCGCGGCGACGTCAGAGGTTCCACCAGCGACTGCAGGTGTGAGAGACCCGACTCGGTCAGGAACACTCCGTCCTGGGTGTATGTCTTCACATCTACACACACACACACACACACACACACACACACACACACACACACACACACACACACACACACACACACACACACACACACACACTAAGGCTGGGTTCATCCTGCAGCTGCAGCTCATGGTGGAAGACCCACTGACCCGGTTCTCTGATCCTGGAGATGATCTGCGTCGTGTAGGGGGGGCTGACCTCTGACCTCCCTGAAACACAGGTGAAAGGTTCAGGCTCCGATCTGCACACCTGGGAGGCGCAGCACCTCCTCCTACAGCCCCGTGGAGCAGCTGCTCCTCTAGTGACTCATGGTTCTCCTCTAGTGACTCATGGTACCCTCTAGTGACTCATGGTTCCCCTCTAGTGACTCATGGTTCCACTCTAGTGACTCATGGTACCCTCTAGTGACTCATGGTTCTCCTCTAGTGACTCATGGTTCTCCTCTAGTGACTCATGGTTCTCCTCTAGTGACTCATGGTTCTCCTCTAGTGACTCATGGTTCTCCTCTAGTGACTCATGGTTCTCTCTAGTGACTCATGGTACCCTCTAGTGACTCATGGTTCTCCTCTAGTGACTCATGGTTCTCCTCTAGTGACTCATGGTACCCTCTAGTGACTCATGGTTCTCCTCTAGTGACTCATGGTACCCTCTAGTGACTCATGGTTCCACTCTAGTGACTCATGGTTCTCCTCTAGTGACTCATGGTACCCTCTAGTGACTCATGGTTCCACTCTAGTGACTCATGGTACCCTCTAGTGACTCATGGTACCATCTAGTGACTAATGGTTCTCCTCTAGTGACTCATGGTACCATCTAGTGACTCATGGTTCTCCTCTAGTGACTCATGGTACCCTCTAGTGACTCATGGTTCCACTCTAGTGACTCATGGTACCCTCTAGTGACTCATGGTACCATCTAGTGACTCATGGTTCTCCTCTAGTGACTCATGGTTCTCCTCTAGTGACTCATGGTTCCCCTCTAGTGACTCATGGTACCCTCTAGTGACTCATGGTACCCTCTAGTGACTCATGGTTCCCCTCTAGTGACTCATGGTTCCCCTCTAGTGACTCATGGTTCTACTCTAGTGACTCATGGTACCCTCTAGTGACTCATGGTTCTCCTCTAGTGACTCATGGTTCCCCTCTAGTGACTCATGGTTCTACTCTAGTGACTCATGGTTCTCCTCTAGTGACTCTTGGTTCTCCTCTAGTGACTCTTGGTTCTCCTCTAGTGACTCATGGTTCTCCTCTAGTGACTCATGGTTCCCCTAAGGTGACTCATGGTTCCCCTCTAGTGACTCATGGTTCCACTCTAGTGACTCATGGTACCCTCTAGTGACTCATGGTTCTCCTCTAGTGACTCATGGTTCTCCTCTAGTGACTCATGGTTCTACTCTAGTGACTCATGGTTCTACTCTAGTGACTCATGGTTCTACTCTAGTGACTCATGGTTCTACTCTAGTGACTCATGGTTCTCCTCTAGTGACTCTTGGTTCTCCTCTAGTGACTCATGGTTCTCCTCTAGTGACTCTTGGTTCTCCTCTAGTGACTCATGGTTCTCCTCTAGTGACTCTTGGTTCTACTCTAGTGACTCATGGTTCTCCTCTAGTGACTCTTGGTTCTACTCTAGTGACTCATGGTTCTCCTCTAGTGACTCATGGTTCTCCTCTAGTGACTCATGGTTCTCCTCTAGTGACTCTTGGTACCCTTCCTATGCACTGCCTCAGAGGTCAAAGGTCAGCCCCTCCTGGCCGTCTGAGGCACTGGGACTTCCTTCCTGGTTTTCTACTTAGGTAGGGTTAGGGTTAGGGTTAGGGTCCCCTTCATCGCCTCAAACTTCTAATATTTCGTCGCGGGAAACAATCGCGTTTCTTTCGGTGCGAACACGGCATTAGCGGTTAGCTGTTAGCTGTGTGTGGTTACCATGGGAACCGTGTGCTCGGCACAGCCGGCAGTCGAAGCCTTCGTCGTCGGCAGCCTCCACCTCGTCTTCAGAGTTCAGGCCCTGACACACAGCGTGGACCCACCTGCACACACACGCACACACACACCATCAGCTCAATGGAAAGAGGTGGCCGGTTATTTCTTGTAACGCAGTGTGTGTGTGTGTGTGTGTGTGTGTGTGTGTGTGTGTTACCGGTCACACTGCTGACACTGCAGTATCAGGTCGTCCTGTGTGTAGCGTCTCTGGCACAGAGGGCAGCGGCTCAGCGAGGAGCACGGGCCACAGCGGCTGAAGTTATCCTGCCACTCACAGCGCAGCCCGGGGGAGGCGGAGCCACACTGGACACAACACACACACCTGAGGAGGACACACACCGTCAGGGAGGAGGACACACACACACACACACACCTGAGGAGAACACACACCGTCACGGAGGAGGACACACACACACACACACACCGTGAGGGAGGAGGACACACACACACACATGAGGAGAACACACACCGTCACGGAGAAGGACACACACACACACACACCGTGAGGGAGGAGGACACACACACACACACACACACACACACACACACACACACACACGACCCACCACTTGCACTTCCAGGCTCCCTTGGGGACCGTCAGAAGGGGCGGGGCCAGGCAGTAGGTGTGGTAGCTGATGTCACAGTCGTCACATAGCAACAGTCGCCCGGGGTCGCTGGCCTCGCCGCACGCTTCACACACCGTGCACTCCAGGCAGCGCCATCCTTTGGTGAGCACGACCCTCGTGACCTTCAGGGGGACAGCTCCATGAGTCACTGACCACACAGCACTGACCTCACAGCACTGACCTCACAGCACTGACATTGACTCACTGACCTCGACTCACAGCACTGACCTTGACGTTGACGCAGTAGGGGTGGTAGCACTGTCCACACTGAGAACACGCCAACAGTCGACCTTCAGCGCCCCGACCGAAGCTCCCACACACCACACACATGTCCTGCACACACACACACACACACAGGTGAACAGGTGGTGGTGGTGAACAGGTGGTGGTGAACAGGTGGTGGTGAGACTTTACCTGTCGGAGGGTGAAGTGGTCCGAGACGGAGAACATCACCACCGTGTTGTGCATCGAGTTCTCCTCTTCCTCCTTAGGCTGCACCGGCTCCACATACACACACTGACACACACACACACACACACACACACACACACAGCTATCAACATTCATGAAGGAGTCCATCCAGCCGTGATGGTGTATGTGTGTGTGTGTGTTCTTACTCCAGGTGACACAGTCAAACAGTCCTGAGTCTTCAGCCGGCTCCTTCCTCTTCCTCCTCTTCCTCCTCCAAGACCTCCTCCCCTGGACCGCCTCCTCCCCGGAAACCCTGAACCACGACCCTGAGAGGGAGGAAGTGAGGAAGGGAACGAGGGGTGAGGTGGAGAGGAAGTGAGGAAGGGAACAAGGGGTGAGGTGGGGAGGAAGCCAAGTCAATCCCTGAAGTCATGTCCTCCACTGCAGATGTCAGAATACGGGCTTTACCACTTTCATGCTCCAGAGGGGGGGGGAAAGGGGGCGGGGCTTGGGGCTGTCCCACACAGCTTCTCCCATGGAGTCCTGGGAGGACGAGGGGGGGCTGACCGGCCTGCGACTACTCCACCATGGACCCTGGGTTGGGGGGAAGGAAGGAGGAAGGAGATAAGGAAGGAGGAAGGAGATAAGGACGTGATGCATTTCACAGGCAAGAACCAAAACATCTCAAAGAGAAACAAACATCAAGTTGTTACACACACACACACACACACACACACACACACACACACACACACACACACACACACACACACACACACACACACCTTCACCTTCACCGTGATTGGTCAATCCGTTTGTCTGTCAACATTTTGTGAAAAAACAACCAATGAACACTCAGTAAACCACAAGCCCCGCCCACCTCCCAGGTGAAGCTCATTAGCAGCCTGTGAGCCAGAGACAGAACACGAGGAGGAGGAGGAGGAGCCTCATGTAGAGATGAGATTGTTCTGGAAGGTTTGAGGTAGAACACGTGGGGTTGTGTGTCACATGCAAAAGACTTTAAAAGGTGAATTACCATTTGTTGTAAAATGTATAAAATGCCCCCAGCCTCCAGAGTGACACATGTGAATCAGTCCACTGGTTCTGGTTCTGGTTCTGGTTCTGGTGTTCAGTGGTAAAGATGTCAGGACCAATGTGTCTCTAATTCACCTTGTTTTACTAATCTGATGTTTCACTGAAGAAACTATTCATCATCAGGATATTAAATCCCTGGCTGGCCCTTTAAGGGGAGGAGCCTCTCAGACAGCTGTGTGAAGGTGTCTTTAACAAATACTATCAAACAAGAGTCTAAAACACACGCTGTCTGAAGGATTACTGCTTCATGTACAAGATCTAGTCTTTAGAAGAAACCCCCCCGATATTTGCGATTAATGAATTTCAGAATGTTTTAATGGTAGGGAAACTAAACGGACACCAAATCAGAGGTCAAAGGTCACACACTTGTTTGAGCCGGGCTCTGCCAGGGGAGAACTTCCTCTTGGAGATGGCTGGCTTCCCCATTCCAATCTTAGGAGTCAGGGGGAGCACCGTGAGGGGAGGAGCCTGGGGAGAGAGGAGGCCAATCACCAGGAGGAGAACACTGGGAGAGCAAACACGGAGGACACGAGGAGAGAGGAAACGAGGAGAAGACTACAAGTAGGAAACGAGGAGGACGGTCCTCCTCGTGGAGAACGCTGCAGGACGAGTCGAGGTGTTGCTCAACGAGCCTCAGCTGCAGGAGTATTTTACCAGGCCTGTCACAGTATGTATTATTGACAATGAAATGTTAATATTTTCCAATAGTAAACTAAAAAAGTAATTTTCTGCATTTGTCGTGTTTGACCAAAGCGATGCGGAGCGGCGCCCAACAGATCCGTGACACGCGTGTTACACCAGCCACCGGAGGAGACGCTCGTCTCGTGCTTACCTTGGAAAGAGGAGACGAGTCCCCGGCCGGGGGAGAGGACAGAGGAGGCGAGGACAGGGGAGGCGGGGTTACCGGAGACCTGGCGGGGGAGGCCTCGGGGGAGGCCTTGGCGGAGAAGGGAGACTGTCTGAGCCGTATGGAGAGGTCGTCCGAAGGCCTGGACGAGCAGGGAGGAGGCCCTCGCCGGGAGAAGGTCGGTGGGCTAGGGGAGGAGAGATGCAGGAGGGAGGGGGGAGGAGATGGGGAGGACATCAACGCCATCACCTCCATGTCCAAGTCCAGCTCCAGCATAGGGCTAACCGGCTCCTCCTCCACTTCCGATTGTTCCTCATGCTCGGCCCTCGCATCCTTTCCTTGTTCCTCCTCCTCGGCATCCTGCATCTCCCTCATTGGGTGTTGCCCAGCAACCACCTTGGAAGTGGCCACGTCTGTAGCTATTGGCTCCTCCTCCCTCCCCAAAGTCTCAGAATGTGATTGGTGCTTATCTTTGGTGAGTTCAACCCGACTCTGTGATTGGCTGCCATCATCCGCTGATAACACATGACAGAAAAGTGGTTTGTCCTCTAGCCCCGCCCCCCCCATCACGGCTGTACTGTGAGAGCTCGGTTCCTCTTCCAGAGGAAGGACAGGGGGGGAGAGGAGTAAGGCAGTCCTGTGAGGGGAGGCCTCCAGAGAGCCGGCTCTCGGAGGAGGAGGAGGAGGCTGTGGCGAGGGGAGGGGGGAGGCAGGAGGTGAAGATGGGGGGAAGTAGGAGGGCTGCTGGAGCACTAAGGCCGATTGTGGTGTGGTGAGTGGAGGCGTGGGAGGAGCTGACTGAAGGTCTTCATTCAGAAAAGATCCCAGCTGGACTCCTTCAGAGAGAAGAAGAAACCGTTCAGATGAACATGAAGACACAAACATACTTTACAGTCCCGCAAATTCATCTACACGTCACGCAGCTTCACGGACGACGCTATGGCGGCGTCTCCGAACGTCTAGCATGGCGGTGCACTGACGTCATGAAATCACACAGTGTGGACATATCGACGGGGCCTCGGGGCCTCCAGAGGGGCCTCCAGAGGGGCGGGACCTCCAGCGGGGCCTCGGGCCTCGAGAGGGGCCTCCAGTGGGGCCTCCAGAGGGGCCTCCAGAGGGGCCTCCAGCGGGGCCTCGGTCCTCCAGAGGGGCCTCCAGAGGGGCCTCCAGCGGGGCCTCCAGAGGGGCCTCGGTCCTCCAGAGGGGCCTCCAGTGGGGCCTCCAGCGTGGCCTCCAGAGGGGCTTCGGTCCTCCAGAGGGGCCTCCAGCGGGGCCTCCAGAGGGGCCTCGGTCCTCCAGCGGGGCCTCGGGGCCTCCAGAGGGGCCTCGGTCCTCCAGCGGGGCCTCCAGTGGGGCCTCGGGCCTTGGGGCCTCCAGCGGGGCCTCGGGCCTCCAGCCTCCAGAGGGGCCTCGGGCCTCAGGGCCTCCAGAGGGGCCTCCAGCCTCAGGGCCTCCAGAGGGGCCTCGGGCGGGGCCTCCAGCGGGGCCACTCCATCCTGCTGCTGCCTACCTGAAGGGGGCCAAGCGGAGCTGCTGTGCTGATCCTCCTCCTCCAGCTGGTCTGGTGCGCCTCCATCCTCTGGACTCTCCTCTGTTGTCTGGTGAGGCTCGTCCTGCATCTCCTGCTTCTCTTGAGTTGTCTTTTCCTGCTCTTCCACCATGCTCACATCTAGAGAAAGACAAAGTTAGAAACTATTGAAAAAAAACAGCCACAGTGAAGACGAATACTTTTATTTTCTAAGCACATGGTTTGATGTCCAAGCCTCATACATTGACATAGCCTCTATCGCCGACACTCACCCACAGAAACAAAGCGGCCTTCAGGACGAGGACCAGCATCAGGCAGGACAGGCCTAGTGAGACCAGGACTAGGGCTGGTTTCAGACTGGCCATGGGGAGCAACAACAGGACGAACAGAATGTGGACCAGTGGCATCTTCACACCTCGTAGGGCTACCTGGTCCAGAACTTGGAATAACCTCTGGTGCAACTGGGCTACTGTGCACAGAGCTAGCCTGGGGAGGGCTAACTCGCGAGGGGGCAGTTCCACTAATGTGGCTAATGCTAGGCATCGCCGTATAATCCTGAGAGGGACTTGAATGAACAGTGCTCGCATGGCTCGGACTAGCTAGAGGAGAAGTAGCATCAACAGGGGTGTCTGGTCTTGGATACGAGGGGACTTCCGGGGAAGGGATTTGTGGACTTTTACCTGCAGATCTGTGGGGGGTAGAGAGAGGACTAGCTGGGGACTGGCTAACCTGGTTGGAACCAACAGCAGATGAGTCTTCATGTAGGGAACTGGCAGGTACAGGACTTGTCTGCCTAATCGTGTCTTTAGGTTCAACACGACCAGAATCAAGCTGAACCCCTCCAGGAAGAACAGAGATTTGTATTATGGAACTGGCCACAACGTCCACATTAAGACTTGAGCTAGTCCAAGAGGGGCTTGGCGGGGCGCCGGGCAGGACGGAGCTGGTTCCGGTGTCGGGAGCGTGGCTGGAACGGGGGCCTCCTGTGGGGCTAGGGTATGTTTGACTTGCCTGAGCTGGACCGTGAGGTGGGCTAACACAAGATACAGTAGCATGTGCAGGGCTGCTGGATGTCGTGCTAGCTAATGAGGGAGTCGGACTACAGGTGCTTTGTATGTGAAGAGGACCAGCTTGACCAGCAGGACTAGACCTCTGGGGACCTTGGCTATTATTGACATCAGTAATGCCAGCAGAGTGGGAACTCCTAGCTGGGCTAGAATCAGACGGCCTACAGTGTGGAGGACTACAGCTGGTTTGCACGGGGTTGGTCCGGACTGGAGAGGAAGCAGAAGGACTGCAGGTACTGGGGGCATGTGAGGGGCTTTGGCTTGGCTGAGTCTGTGCAAGCTCGCTGCAAACAAGACTGTTGCTCTCTTGAGTGGAGCTCGGTATCCTGGACGCACCATGAGCTTCTGTGCTGCCTGGCCAAGCATCAGCAGGGCTAGCATTAACTCTGAATTCTGGAGAGAAGTTAGCGTGGCCGGGACTAGATTTTGACTGAATAGAATGCCTGTTGTGGTCGACATCTAATGCCATATCCTCATGACACGAGATGGGCTGGCTGGGTCTAACCAGTACTTCTGAGGGGCGACCTGCTTGTGTTGAAGATCTAACGGGTGATGTGAAGGGGCTGATCGTTTGCGCGGAGTAGCTGACTGTTAGCATTCCAACGCTAGTCGGTTGTGTGGAGGAGCTAGGCTCTGTAGTCTCCACTAGCACGGGGCCGCTACAGGCCTGATCAGAGCGTACGGGGCTTGAAGCTGTTCGACTGGTGCGTTTGGGGCTTGCATTAGCCAAGCTATTTTGGAACGGTATGGGGCTGGCGCTACCTTCAATAGCTTCTGTGCAGCGAGGTGGGCTGTCATGAGCACAAGGTGACACCGTTAGGCTCATCTGGACAAGGCTTTCTGGTGTGGGCATTATGGACGGATCAGAGTCGGGACTACTTTCCAATGTTTGGCTATTACGGTTCGGACTCTGCATTGGACCGCGCTCCAAGGACTTCAGCTCTGTGCTACTGGTTTGGGCGCATTTCGTTGTGACTCTCGACTGTGTAGCAAGCAGAACAGGAAGAATGCCAAGATGAAAAGGCTTGAAAGGCGTTGTGAAGTTAGCGTGTACTGGGCTAGCAGGCAGAGACAGACCACATTGTGTGGCTGTGTGTGAGGTCGGTGATGGGCTACATGGAGCTGAAAGGGGCCTCAGTGAGGCAGGTCTTCTTCCCGTCTGCGGATACCTACAGCAGACTGCCGAGAGCTCCCGGTCCAGTGTAGAAATGGCCCATGAAGGCCCAAATTGGAGCCCAGAAAAGCAGGTTGGTCTTTGGCTCTCCTGGTTCAGTGTATATTCAGCATCATGTCTGGGACTCTCTGCAGGCGATGTGTCGACCTGGACAGGGCGATGTGGCATCGGACGATGCCGTCCCTGTGGGGGGCCGTGCTCAGGCTCTGTGCTGAGCATGTCAGGAGGACTACATGCTCTACCGCCCTGCGGAGGGCTGTTCTGTGGAGTACTTTCCTGAGGCTCTTCTGGCTGAACACAGGTCGGACCCCGCCCTGCCAGGCACAGAGGATTTGCAAGGCTACAGAATATGGGACTTCCCTGGATTGTACTCTTCGAGTTTCTGGCCAAGAGCGGATCCTCTGTGGAATTCACAGTAGGTCTTTTTTGAAGCGCTGCTGGATTAACTTGAGACAGATTGTAGCAATCTAGAAGCTCTGTAGGATCACGGTGAGATGGTGAAGGACTTCCCTGAAGCTCTGTAGGTCTAGAGGGAGATGGTGCAGGACTCTGTGATTGTTCTGCAGGTCTAGAGGGAGATGGTGCAGGACTCTGTGATTGTTCTGCAGGTCTAGAGGGAGATGGTGGAGGACTCTGTGGTGGTTCTGTAGGTCTAGAGGGAGATGGTGCAGGACTCTGTTGGACCTCTGTAGACCTAGAGGGAGATGGTGCAGGACTCTGTTGGACCTCTGTAGGCCTAGAGGGAGATGGTGCAGGACTCTGTTGGACCTCTGTAGGCCTAGAGGGAGATGGTGCAGGACTCTGTTGGACCTCTGTAGGCCTAGAGGGAGATGGTGCAGGACTCTGTTGGACCTCTGTAGGTCTAGAGGGAGATGGTGCAGGACTCTGTGATTGTTCTGCAGGTCTAGAGGGAGATGGTGCAGGACTCTGTTGTAATTCTGTAGGTCTAGAGGGAGATGGTGGAGGACTCTGTGATGGCTCTGTAGGTCTAGAGGGAGATGGTGCAGGACTCTGTTGGACCTCTGTAGGCCTAGAGGGAGATGGTGCAGGACTCTGTGGTGGTTCTGTAGGTCTAGAGGGAGATGGTGGAGGACTCTGTGGTGGTTCTGTAGGTCTAGAGGGAGATGGTGCAGGACTCTGTGGTGGTTCTGCAGGTCTAGAGGGAGATGGTGGAGGACTATGTTGTAATTCTGTAGGTCTAGAGGGAGATGGTGCAGGACTCTGTGGTGGTTCTGTAGGTCTAGAGGGAGATGGTGGAGGACTATGTTGTAATTCTGTAGGTCTAGAGGGAGATGGTGCAGGACTCTGTGGTGGTTCTGTAGGTCTAGAGGGAGATGGTGCAGGACTCTGTTGTAATTCTGTAAGTCTAGAGGGAGATGGTGGAGGACTATGTTGTAATTCTGTAGGTCTAGAGGGAGATGGTGCAGGACTCTGTGGTGGTTCTGTAGGTCTAGAGGGAGATGGTGCAGAACTCTGTGGTGGTTCTGTAGTTCTAGAGGGAGATGGTGCAGGACTCTGTGGTGGTTCTGTAGTTCTAGAGGGAGATGGTGCAGGACTCTGTGGTGGTTCTGCAGGTCTAGGGGGAGATGGTGCAGGACTCTGTGATTGTTCTGTAGGTCTAGAGGGAGATGGTGGAGGACTATGTGGTGGTTCTGTGGGTTTAAAGGGAGATGGTGCAGGACTCTGTTGGACCTCTGTAGGTCTAGAGGGAGATGGTGCAGGACTCTGTGGGGGTTCTGTGGGTCTAGAGGCAGATGGTGCAGGACTCCGCGGTGGTTCTGTGGGTCTAGATGGTAGAGGACTCTGTGGTGGCTCTGTAGGTCTAGAGGGAGATGGTGCAGGACTCTGTGGTAGTTCTGCGAGTCTAGAGGGAGATAGTACAGGACTCTGTTGGACCTCTGTAAGTTTAGATGGTGCCAGACTCTGTGGTGGTTCTGTGGGTCTAGAGGCAGATGGTGCAGGACTCTGTGGGGGTTCTGTGGGTCTAGAGGCAGATGGTGCAGGACTCCGCGGTGGTTCTGTGGGTCTAGATGGTAGAGGACTCTGTGGTAGTTCTGCGAGTCTAGAGGGAGATAGTACAGGACTCTGTTGGACCTCTGTAAGTTTAGATGGTGCCAGACTCTGTGGTGGTTCTGTGGGTCTAGAGGCAGATGGTGCAGGACTCTGTGGGGGTTCTGTGGGTCTAGAGGGAGATGGTGCAGGACTCTGTGGGGGTTCTGTGGGTCTAGAGGGAGATGGTGCAGGACTCTGTGGGGGTTCTGAGGTTAGAAGCTGTATTGGGTTATGAGTGGTAGTAATATGTGATTCTTCAGTGGAACTGAGGGGTGGGGACGACGTAGGACTGCACGGGGGTGGAGGGAGGGGGACGGGAACATCTTCTGGATGCCTGCAGGTGGTGCAGACGTAGTCTTCAGCAGGCGCCCTGCCCCCCCCAGTCTGCATGATGCACTCCGTGTGGACACACCTGGAGCAACACACAGTCCCACCTGTAGGTTAGTGATGCTTCAGGAGTGTCGAAATCAGTCAAGTTACCTTATGGAACCTCTCAAGTAGACGTTATCATGGTGGATCATCAGGCTGCTCTACAAGTCTCTTATGCCAACTCCTTATTATCAGGCTGCTCTATAAGTCTATTAAGTCAACTCCTTATTATCAGGCTGCTCTATAAGTCTCTTAAGTCAACTCCTTATTATCAGGCTGCTCTATAAGTCTATTAAGTCAACTCCTTATTATCAGGCTGCTCTACAAGTCTCTTAGGTCAACTCCTTATTATCAGGCTGCTCTATAAGTCTATTAAGTCAACTCCTTATTCAGGGTGTCTACAAAAATAAACAAGTTAAATTTAAGACTTTTTAAGTCCACGTCTAAATAAAATGTAAGACCTAACTTGGAAATATACATAAATCTAAATTAATTAATTAAAAGTAAACGCATTGATGTCTGTTCAAAATTAACAGTATGGTGTAATGCAAAAGTATTACCCAAAAATGTCATTGTTGTTGTAAATTATATTTATTAATACAACATTTAGGTCCCATGAACAAATACTTATAAAATCAAGTAAATATATTTTTAAAAATACAGGCAACATAGTTCTCTTTGAACAAAGAAATCTATAAAATAACAAATAACAATTCCGCTGCTTTTAAAATGCAAATACATTTACATAATAGAATGTATGTGTGTGTGAGTGAGTGTGTTCTATTTCATCCTTCCTGACCGCCAGAGGCGGGGCTTAGCACTGGATATCTTGCGCATAGTAGGTTGAGTATTAATAATGACAAAGGTACCGGTGACCTCGGATGACCCGCCCACCCTCTAGACCTACAGAGCCACCACAGAGTCCTGCACCATCTCCCTCTAGACCTACAGAAGTCCAACAGAGTCCTGCACCATCTCCCTCTAGACCTACAGAGCCATCACAGAGTCCTCTACCATCTAGAGACCCACAAATCCTTCAAACCCTTGGCAGAGGCAGCGCTGTGGGGGCTGTCGGCAAAGACCGTTCATCCTTGCCATAACTGCGGCAGAGCAAGTAGGCCAGCTACCCGCCCTGTCGGCCAATGAGCCTTGTCTGAGGGATCTCAGATGGCTCGGTGTCACACTGCGGCCTACGGCAGTGGCTTCCCTCAAGGATGCTGGCGGGCTTGTGTCTCAACCAGCCTATCCAGCCTGCACAGCTTGACCACCATCACTAGTCAGTTAGGGTGGATCTGAGAGGGCTGTGCCAGTGCAAAACAGTGCCAGTTCCACTAGAGAGTGGAGGCCTGTGCGTAGGTAGTGAACGTCCGTGCTCTGCCATCCAGAGCAGGTTGTTCTACTGACAGCGGTCCCACATCAGGGGCGACCCTGAGAGGTATGCCCGTAGGGAATGTAGGTGCATATATGTGCAACAGCCTCAAGGCATCGTTAAGCACATTCACCAGAGACTACAGAGTGAACGGGATCACCCGCCATGCATTGCAGGTGGTTCTCCGTCGAAATCCTCTGCTTGAGTCATTCGAGGTAGTTTCCTTGGGACTCCTCGTGACTCTGTTGATACAAGTCATCAAGTGCTAAGCACAGTGAGGAAGGATGAAATAGAACGCAAGTTACGTATGGATGACTGCCAGAGTTCTTGGTCACTGGGAATCCCGTGAGTTTGCGAGAAGATTCCGTAGGCCTGATCTCGCGATGATACCGGAACTTATACCCGGTGGGCGGGTCATCCGAGGTCACCGGTGACTTTGTCGTTATCAATACTCAACCTGCTATGCGCAAGACGGAAGATATCCAGTGCTAAGCTCCGCCTCTGGCGGTCATCCAGGATTCATAGAACCATAGTTACATACGCAACTTGCGTTTGTGTGTGTGTTCTCGTGTCTCTATGTGATGGATGTGTGTGCACAGGTTCTTGCGTCTACTCCTGAGCTTTTGTGAATATACTAGGAAAACAATCCTTTTCAAACTGTATGAATAAAAAGACTTCCAGGTGACATTTGGTCCGTTCTCCTGGAAAAAAGAAAAAAAAGGCAGACATTAGCCAAACAGTCGACACATCTCTATGACATCACCACTTCAGATGAATGCCAGACTGGATCAATATGAATGAATTCTATATTTACAAATTCAGCAACGCGAGCCGTCCCTATAGCCTCGTGTATACGATGTAGACATGTTGACAGGTAAACACCGCTCTAGTTACTACCATTCTAAAACTATTTGTAATTAGTCTAATTAATGTGCAGTGAGCCTATTGATAGCCGTTATTGACCTGCCACATGAATAAAGCTGAACTATACGATACACTAACATACAAGAGGTTAGTTCATACATAGATGTATGGCAGACTTACTTTGAGATGCTGCAGTCCGTCCTGGGTCCAGCTGTCTGCTCGTGGTGGTCTGGTTCAGAGTCTCGCGGTGGTCTGGTTCAGAGTCTCGCGGTGGTCTGGTTCAGAGTCTCGCGGTGGTCTGGTTCAGAGTCTCGCGGTGGTCTGGTTCAGAGTCTCGTGGTGGTCTGGTTCAGAGTCTCGCGGTGGTCTTGTCAGAACGCAGCGTCAGAAGCATTTCACCGACAGTGACCAGGAACACTCGTTCTGTTCTAGCTATTTGTTGTTGAACTTGCATCCCCCATGTTTTATGAAGTAGCCGATGCTTCACATTGTAGGAGTGATAGGACCGAATACGCGGGGCCCCTTTAAGAGAAGGGGCGTGGCCCTGGTGACACCAGAGATACACCAGAAACACCGGAGCAACATACGGACCTGGCGGAACAGATTGCCTCATATTCGTAATGACATGACACCCAAACAATGTAAGACCAATCCAATCTGCATTTAAGACAATTTAAGACTTGTTAAGGCCTTATTTTTAGGAAAAGCAATTTCAGAATTTTTAAGGACCCCTGTTATTATCAGGCTGGTGATCCAGAATGCTGCAGCTCGTGTTCTCACTAAACTAAGAACATAGGTCACATGACTCCTGCACTAGCTGCTCTGCTCCAGCTCCCTGTAACATCAACAATCACAGGGTGGTCCTGCTCCGGGTTATGAGATGACTTCTGTTTCATCCATGGCTCCTCTCCGCCATTCCATCACCTTCATACGCGGTTATCAGTATATGAAAATAACCATACCTGTAGCAGCAGGACGTCTAACTGTGACCTCATACCTGTAGCAGCAGGAACAGATCACATGGTCCTGTGGCGTGTCGAGGTCACAGAGCGGGCAGGGCAGGGCCATGTCACATGACTCGCAGAGAAACGGGTGATTGGCCCACTGGCCTGATGACCTCACACCACAGAGACGACAGATTCTGCAGTTCTGGAAGAGAGAGAGGTTTAAAACACACACACACACACACCCACACCCCTCACACACACACGTACGTTGTAGTAGAGTGTTTTTCTCACCTTGCACCTCCAGCCGGACCCCAGAGCTCCATCCAGAGGAGGAGGAGGCGTGAGACAGTGTGTGTGGTAGGACTTATCACAGCGCTCACACACCAGCATCGCCCCGTCATCCCCGTGCACCCTGAAGGCGGCGCGCACACACACACACACACACACACACACACACACACACACACACACACACACACACAGTCTGTTTGTACGACAGCAAGAGTGTGTGTGTTTGTGTATGTATTTCTGTGTGAGAGTGTGTGAGGGTATGTATGTATTTCTGTATGTGTGTGTGAGAGTGTGTGTGTATGCATTTCTGTCTGAGTGTGTGTGTGTGTATGTATTTCTCTGTGTGTGTATGTAATTCTCTATAATAGTGTGTGTGTGTGTGTGTGTGTGTGTGAGGGTCTGTATGTATTTCTGTGTGTGTGTGTGTGCGAGGGTGTGTGAGAGTGTGTGTGTGTGTGTGTGTGTGTGTGTGTGTGTGTGTGTGTGTGTGTGTGTGTGTGTGTGTGTGTGTGTTACCTGCAGCTCTGACACACTCGACACCGAGGACATTGCCAGCCGGCCCGACACATGGGGGAGGGGGCCAGAGGCGGGTCCAGGCAGCTGCCATGGTAACAGTTCCCACAGCAACAACACATCAACAGACCGCTGACATCACCACTGGAACACAGGACGCATTGTGACGACACTGTGGGCAGAAGTACACACAATTACACACAACATCCTGCTTCTTGCGTGTGTGCCTTGGACACACCGTGCGTCTGGTACACAGTGTGTGTGTGTATGTACCTGAGTGTGTGCGTCTGTTACACAGTGTGTGTGTGTGTACCCGAGTGTGTGTGTCTGGTACACAGTGTGTGTGTCTGTGTGTACCCGAGTGTGTGCGTCTGTTACACAGTGTATGTGTCTGGTACACAGTGTGTGTGTCTGTGTGTGTGTACCTGAGTGTGTGTGCCTGGTACACAGTGTGTGTGTGTGTGTGTACCTGAGTGTGTGTGTCTGGTACACAGTGTGTGTGTGTACCTGAGTGCATGTGTCTGGTACACAGTGTGTGTGTGTGTGTGTGTGTGTACCTGAGTGTGTGTGTCTGGTACACAGTGTGTGTGTGTACCTGAGTGTGTGTGTGTCTGGTACACAGTGTGTGTGTGTGTGTGTGTACCTGAGTGTGTGTCTGGTACACAGTGTGTGTGTGTACCTGAGTCCATGTGTCTGGTACACAGTATGTGTGTGTGTGTGTACCTGAGTGTGTGTGTCTGGTACACAGTGTGTGTGTGTGTGTACCTGAGTGTGTGTGTCTGGTACACAGTGTGTGTGTACCTGAGTGTGTGTGTCTGGTACACAGTGTGTGTGTGTGTGTGTGTACCTGAGTGTGTGTGTCTGGTACACAGTGTGTGTGTGTGTACCTGAGTGTGTGTGTCTGGTACACAGTGTGTGTGTGTGTACCTGAGTGTGTGTCTGGTACACAGTGTGTGTGTGTGTGTGTGTGTACCTGAGTGCATGTGTCTGGTACACAGTATGTGTGTGTGTGTACCTGAGTGTGTGTGTCTGGTACACAGTGTGTGTGTGTACCTGAGTGCATGTGTCTGGTACACAGTGTGTGTGTGTGTGTGTACCTGAGTGTGTGTGTCTGGTACACAGTGTGTGTCTGTGGGTCCAGTCCTGATGAACTCCAGCAGCAGCAGCACAGGGGAAGTGGAAGCTCCGCCCACAGCTGGTCTCCTGGCAACGCAGCGACGCTCCAAGCCGACGGCAGAACGCACACACCTGGAGACACAGAGGGGGCGGAGCTTAGAGAGTCTGCATACAGTGTGTGTGGATATTGATCAGGTAACACAAACCTACTTGTGTGCTTCCTGAGTCGATGGCTTTGTCCACATAGAGCAGCGATTGGCCCTCGCCACGACACACCCCCTCTGACCAGGCTGCACACTGCAGGTGAGCACAACACTGGCCTACACACACACACACACACACACACACACACACACACACACACACACACACACACACACACACACAGTTTGAGGGTTAGCTGTGACGTGGACATAAAGACTCCTCTGGCCCAACGCTCCATCAACAGATGGAATATACTCAGAAACTAGAGGGTGGAATTAATGACATTACAGACAGCCAACGGTTTCATTGAAAATATTAAAACATGTACACAATGAAAACTATTTTCTAACCCAACAACCTTGAAAAAAGACTTTGTAGGAAGTAAAGAATCAGTTATCTTCCTACCTGTGGGGTCGAACAGTGATTGGACGTTGATGTCGTGTGGAAGGCCAACGGGTCCGAGCTGCTCCACAAACTCTGAGGAAGACTCGGCTGAAAAGTGAGAATACAATCAAGAACCCAGAGCACCACCTGGGTCAAGAACCCTGAGCACCACCAGGGTCAAGAACCCTGAGCACCACTAGGATCAAGAACCCTGAGCACCACTAGGATCAAGAACCCTGAGCACCACTAGGATCAAGAACCCTGATCAGAATGAAACAAGGAGAATCCGTTCTCTCAAAGTGATTTGAGAGAAACAGAAGCAAGACGGCTTAGCAAAGGTCCAAACGGTGTCAAACACAGGTTTAAGGTTCTCCAGAAAGAACCAGAGGTGAAAACCAGATGTGAGATGAGAACCGTCTCCAGGTGAATGCTAGCTAACACGAGCCTCAAGGTTCTGTAGTCTGAGAGTACTCACCATACTGTTCTGGACTGCTGCACCTACACACACACACACACACACACACACAGACAATAAAGCTTAGTGAGACATTTAATTGATTTGGTGGTTTGACTTATTTTGAAAGGATAGACAGGAAGTGCCATGGCCTACGTGGGCGGGGCCAGGTCTCCTCGGTAGCAGTGGGCGTGGCAGTCGTTGTCCCGGTCAGAGGAGGCGCGGCGGTTGAGGATGTGCAGCGGGATGTAACCGGGCGTCGGGCCGAACACCACCAGGCGGCCCTGACCCAGGGGGGGCTCCTCACCGCCGTAGCAGAAGGCACAGCGCTTCAGTCTGGGGCAGAGAACCAATCACGAAGGGTTAGGGCTTAAGGGTTAAGGTCTACGGGTTAGGGCTTAAGGGTTAGGGCTTAAAGTCTAAGGGTTAGGGCTTAAGGGTTAGGGTCTAAGGGTTATGGCTTAAGGGTTAGGGTCTAAGGTCTAAGGGTTAGGGCTTAAGGGTCTATGGGTTAGGGCCTAAGGGTTAAGGTCTACGGGTTAGGGCTTAAGGGATAGGGTCTAAGGGTTAGGGCTTAAGGGTCTATGGGTTAGGGCTTAAGGGTTAGGGTCTAAGGGTTAGGGCTTAAGGGTCTATGGGTTAGGGCCTAAGGGTTAAGGTCTACGGGTTAGGGCTTACGGTTTAGGGCTCAAAAGGGTTAGAGTTTAAGGGTTAGCAGAAGGCACAGCGCTTCAGTCTGGGCCAAAGAACACTCTGCATGACTTTAACCACGAAAGTCTCAACATCATGAGGACTCTCCTGTCGCACGAGTTGATTAAAGCTCCGCCTTGTTGGGTTTAGGGCACACCTCCAAGACCTCGCTAGGAGAAACCCAATGCTGGGGCTACGCTCAAGGGGCGCTATGGAGCTCTCCACACATAACAGGAGGATCAAATAATGGTTCATGTTCCTGGTAGAGGTCTGTGGTGGACTAACTTTGTTATTCAAACACAATGTATATTCTGCACTTCCTGTTGGCATAAAGAAACAAACAGTCACCTGGATTACTGCTCTCACCGTCTTTTGGTGTGTCCCAGGCCGGGGGAGTCCTCCAGCAGCTGGAAGAGAGGGGATAGCGAGTCCTCATCCTCCAGTTGGGGGCAGGGAGAGACCGGAGGACTGGGGCAGGGACTCAGCTCTGTGTGACTGGCCCTGCCCCCCTCTGCCTCCACAGTAACTGTCTCTATGGGGCTGTGGTTGTGGCAGTCCTCATTCACAGGATCAGGAGCAGATCTAGGGCTGTCAAATAGGCTCAGGTCTAGGTCTGGGGAACTGACTGGAGGTCCTTCCCCAGGACCGGAAGCTGGTCCTGGGCCAGAGGCGGGGGGCGGGGAAGCAGGAGCAGGGCTGGTTCTGTCCTCTTCCTCAACAATAGAAGCTGGATCTGGGCTGAACTCTGAGATTGTGGGGTCAGGATGAGGCGGGTCAGGGTCTTGACTGAGATGATCCTGGCTGGGGTCAGTATCTGGTTCAGGGTTTGCATTGGATTTTCTCCTGGAGGTGGACCGACGACATCCTGTTGTCTTCTCCTTCACCTCTGAGGACACCAAAAAAATCAGAACACAACAACATGAGATCCACTGGAGCCAGGGGGTCTGAGGGCGTACAAGACTGAAGGAGTCTGAGGTTCTAGAAGACTTAAGAGGGTCTGAAGGTTAACAAGACTTAAGGCGGTGTGAAACTAACCAACGAACACTTAGGAACCACTGAGTACCTACCCACAATACGCTTTGGAACAACACTGCTGTTCAGTAGAAGTTTGTTCTTATACATTTATTACATGTACTATTGTATTTCACGACGTGTTTGAACATAAGGCTTGGTTCAACCAAAACAGTCAACATAAATCAAGGAATGCTTGGGAGGCTTTTAATAAATCAGATTTCAACTTTTTAGCTTTAAATGACCTCTTAACACTGTGCCTAGAGACAATGGTGCTTCATTGTTTAGAGCTGAGCTTGTCCTGGAATTGTTGATGTAACATAACAAATGCATACGTCTTTAAAAAAATAATTAAAGAAATTATGTAAAACCGAGAAAAAGACCACATGGGGCTATGGGTTCTGAGGTACAGCAAGACTTAAAGCCCCACTATGTAACTTTTCCACCTTAAAATAACAGCTTGAAAAAAATGGTGCCGCTACAAAGACTTTTAATATGTTGATGTGCGCCTCCTGTACTGCCATCGGGGTCTGTGGCCAGAAAACTGCTGAATGTAAGATGTTGGGACCGGCCCGGTACTTCCGGTTGGGAACAGGAAGTACTTCAACTTGCTTTCTGGCAGTGATGACCAACGTCATATAGTCCAGTCCACCTCACAGGGGACTTTTTATTTGCTCCGCTACGCGACGCGTACAGACAGAATGACATGCTGCGGCTGAACGAGGCTCGCTGCGGCTGCCGAGACGCGCTGCCGGCAGCTCGCATCGATCAGCTGTGAGATCAGCTGTGACTCACGAGCCGGAAGAGCCATATATGGCTCGAGAGCCAGGAGTTTACGACACTGAAGTAAACGTTAAATACCTGAAGGGGGCGCTACAGGAGAAAAGTTACATAGTGTCGCTTTAAGAGGGCCTAAAGGCCAACAAGACTTAAGGGGGTCTGAAGGCCAACAAGACATACGGGGGTCTGAACGCCAACAAAACTTAAGGGTGTCTGAAGGCCAACAAGACATACGGGGGTCTGAACGTCAACAAGACTTAAGGGGGTCTGAAGGCCAACGGGAAGGAGGTTCCTGTTATAAAGAGCCCTTTCCTTGTAAAGGCCTAATCTCTAGAACAGAAAAAAACATCTGAACCCCAGCTTGAACTACAGGAAAGAAAAAATCAGGACTATCGAAGCTCTCAGTTATCCTCAGCAGTGTTTCCCCTAGGTTGACAGCTTCAGGGGGGCGGGACTATTGCCGGCGAGCATTGTCGACGGGGGTGGGTGCTAGCGAGAGAGCTCACCTGCGCGCATAACAGCTGAGCGAGGCGTGCGTCTGCATCGGACCGCAGTTGTTGACGGGGGGGTGCTAGTGAGAGAGCGTGCTGCTGTGTGCACGCAACACAGCAGAGCTCTAATGCGATGCCGGTGCGCGCAGCGCGCTGCCGCGCGAGCCGAGCTGTGATGAGGGGGGGCGGGCACGGAAATTACAGGGTGGCAGGTGGAGATTTCAGGGTGGCGGCCTGCCCCCCTGTTATAATGGTAGGGGAAACAATGCTCAGTTATCCTCAGTTATCCTCAGTTATCAGTTGCCCTCAGTTATCAGTAATCCTGACTTATCCTCAGTTACCATCAGTTATCCTCAGTTATCAGTTATCTTCAGTTATCCCGACTTACCCTGAGTTATCATCAGTTATCATTAGTTGTCCTCATTTATCATCAGTAATCCTGAATTATCCTCAGTTACCATCAGTTATCCTCAGTTATCAGTTAATCCTCAATTATCCTCGGTTATCAGATTTCCTCAGCTATCCTTAGTTATCCTCAGTTATCCTCAGTTATCCTCCTCAATTAATCATCAGTTATCATCAGTAATCCTGAGTTATCCTCAGTTATCAGTTATCCTCAGTTATCCTCAGAAATCCTGAGTTATCCTCAGTTATCAGTAGTCCTCAGTTATCCTCAGTTATCATCAGTAATCCTGAGTTATCCTCAGTTATCATCAGTAATCCTGAGTTATCATCAGTAATCCTCAGTTATCAGTTATCATCAGTAATCCTCAGTTATCAGTTATCCTCAGTTATCCTCAGTTATCATCAGTAATCCTGAGATATCCTCAGTTATCATCAGTAATCCTGAGATATCCTCAGTTATCATCAGTAATCCTGAGTTATCCTCAGTTATCATCAGTAATCCTGAGTTATCCTCAGTTATCATCAGTAATCCTGAGTTATCCTCAGTTATCATCAGTAATCCTGAGTTATCCTCAGTTATTCAGGGGTATCCAATAAATACGAAGGTTTCTAATAAAATACGGGGGTATCCAATAAATATTGAGACAAAGTCCACAAGCAGAAACAGCAACAGCTGGAAACACACCTGTCTTCTTGGGGGGGGTCTTCTCCGTGGTGTCCATGAGCTCTTCATCCCCTACCGGGGCTCGGCCTCGACTCCGCACCCTGACCACAAACAAGCAGTAGGACTTAGTATTTATGATGACATCAATGTTAAATACTAATGCAGCTGGAGTTAACACTACTATTATTGTACTATCAGCCTAAAGTTGATTTACATTCTGGTGTAACTAATAAGTCAAACTAGAAAGAGCATTTCCTTCTGAAAATGCGTTGGAATGCTTAACATTTGAAAGCTTGAAGCTGAAAAATAAAAAATAAATAGCTGAAAAAGGTTTTAAAATAGCTGAAATAGGTTTGGAAATAGTTGAAAATGTCTAAAAATAGCCGTTAAAATGTCTGAAAATATTTGAAATATGAAATGAATAACTGAAAATAACTGAAAATAGCTGGAAATAGCTGAAATAGGAAATGAATAACTGAAAACATCTGGAAATAGCTGAAATAGGAAATGAATAACTGAAAATAATTGAAATATGAAATGAATAAATGATAATAGCTGAAAATAACTTAAATATGAAATATCTCTAATATATCTCCATATATAGACACATGCGCGCGCACGCGGCCACACACACACACAAACCGTTGGTCAGTGTATAAAGTGCATGGTGTTGTGTATGGTATCATTGTAATCCTTGACTATCAAAACATAGGGGTAGATATTACCACTTTTCATTTATTGTGTTTGGCTGAAGAGATATGACGCAAAATACAGAATTTGGTTATGGAGGAAGGCAAAATGGTGGCCATGAATAACACAAAGCATTCAATGATGCTGTCTATGGTATCATTGCAATCCTTGACCATCAAAACATAGGGGTTGACATTATCTTATATGTGCTTTGATGTTTTTTTTCAGGAGATATCATGGAAAGAAAACATATTTTAATAATGGCGGAAATAAAATGGCCGCCTTTGACCGACATGAGCTTTTTTTATTAACGTTCTTTATTGGAAGAGCAGAATCCATAGAGTAATTTTGGTGCTTGTATCCACATTTGAACGATTCTTCATAAAAAAATGCTGTTAGCTGCCCCACTAACTGAAAATAACTGAAAATAACTGACAGACAGCTGAGAATCTGATGAAAGCAACCTGTCAGAACATTTGGATTTGAAAGAGAACCATAACTCTCACCCTAAAAACGTCCACATTAGGAGAAGCTCAAGGCTTGTGTGAACGTTGACATCTCCTTAAATACTTTTTAGGTTAAGAAATGAGGGTATAGTCGCAGTTCAGAAAATGCTCCTGTTTGCTTCAAAAAAGTTGAAAGGCGCTCAGAATTACAATGGCATCTGGGAAACTGTTGGATTCCACAGTCACATTTCTATGACAAGCACAATATTCCCTATTACTTTATCAACAAAATATGTCTAAAGAGTAAGAATTGTGGCCGTAGTAGCGATTTACAAAAATAATTTCCGCTTGATCCTGACGCAGCTGTCCCCTCTAGCCATGACGTCACAGCTCTAGACTTCCCCACACACACTCATTGTAAGCTCCTAGGAGGAGCGGAAAAACATCAAACTAAAATAATAACAATTAAATAACTATACGAGATATGAACAGAATATGAATTATAAAGTTATAGCTAACACCTTTGTCAACATTTTAAAAGTGGAATTGTGTCTTTAGCTGAATGTATGCCGATATGGTAAGCTTTTAAAGTTGAACAAGTTGAAGCGGATTTGAAGATTTCTCTCATTGGATCCCATTCATTATTTATTCCCTAAAAAAATTAATAATTTGAAAATTTGAAAAGATAAAAAAAAATTGAAAATATACAGTAATAGCTGAAGGCTATCTGAACATATGAAAAATTAAATTGCTGAATTTGCTGAAAGTATGAAGATACTGTAAGCTTTTTAAAATTGAAGATTTTCTCCATAGGAACTGATGAATTTAAAATGACATAAAAGTATTTAAATATAAAACATTTGAAATATGAAAAGTAATGCCATTCTAAGTCTGAAGAAGCTGAATTTTTTAATATTTGAATGGTTCAAATAGCTGAATGTATGAAGGAGTAGAAGAGGGACGAAAAAGGTACGGAAGAAATAGAAGAATAACTAGAAAATGCATTTCCTGCTGAAAATGCGTTGGAATGCTGAAAGTTTGAAGCTGAAAAATAAAAATTGAATTGCTGAGAAAGGTTTGAAAACAGCTGAAAATTGCTGAAATATTAAATGAATAATTGAAAATGTCTGTAAATAGCTGAAATAAATAGGTGAAAATAGCTGAAATATGAAATGAATAACTGAAAATGTCTGGAAATAGATGAAATATGAAATGAATAACTGAAAATATCTGGAAATAGCTGAAATATTAAATGAATAAGTGAAAATGTCTGGAAATAGTTGAAATATGAAATGAATGACTGAAAATAGCTGAAATATGAAATGAATAACTGAAAATAGCTGAAAATAACTTAAATATGAAATGAATAACTGAAAATGTCTGGAAATAGCTGAACATGTCTGAAATTAGCTGAAATTTGTGTTTTCTTCAAGTTGTACATAGCTTAAAATAGCTGCCAACAGCTGAAATAGGCTGAACATAGCTTAAACATCTGAACATATGGATTTGTTTTCCTACAAAAGCATTTGTTAAACCCTGTCAAATAAAACATGATCAAATCACCAAAATAGTAGAATCAATAGAGAGGAAAGATTGAGCCGAACGCGCTAATACTATTCATCTGTCTGTGAAGTAAAATGTGACCTATTTCTCCTCATTTCTGTATTAAAAGTAGTGAGATGTATTATTGAGGTCAGTTTGCTGTTGTCTGGTCCTCCGTGTTGATAAACATCGGGACAGAGGCTGCTCCTTGTGTCCCTCCTGTTGATTGTTAACGAGGAGCAGCTGCGTGCAGCTCCTGAAGGCAGAATTTCCTTTGGATTTCTTCAAAAACACCCTGTGAATCTTCAGAACTTGACAGAATACCATAACTCCAATCGCAAAAGTAACGTAACGTTTTGAGAGGCACAAGGCTTTTGTGAACGTTTAAATGTCCTTAACCCTCCTGTGACCTTTAGGGTCAATTTGACCCCATTCAATGTTTAACGTTGGTGTTCTTTGGGGTCAATTTGACCCCAGGCTGTCAAAACATATAAGAAATCTCAACTTATAATGGATATATTGTAAAAGGCTACTTTGGGTAAGGCTTCAACAAACAAATATGGGAAACTGTACCTCACACTTAAACTTGGAAAACAATATTAATGCTAATCATTTCTGGAAGATTCAATGTCTAGGGTCAAATTGACCCAGAGGGATAAACAAATGTTAGTAAATTTCCGAAGATTCTAACAGGAGGGTTAAATATTTTTAGGTTAGAAATGCTCTAGATTTCCACACACACCCATTGTAAATGCCAGGAGGAGCGAAAACACATAAAACTAAAGTAAAAGCAATTAAATAATGGAGATGACTGAAAGGAAGATGCATATACAGCTAACACATGTTCAACATTTTAAACGTGAAATCTGGTGAAACTGTTGGATCCGATATAGTAACATGTCTAAAGGCAAGTTGAAGCACAAGATTCCCTACTACTTTATCACAACATTATGTCTATAAAAAAAAAATAATTTGAAAATTTGAAAAGATAAAAAATCTTTTTGAAAAGATTCAGTAAAGCTGAAGGCTATCTGAACATAGGAAAAAATGACATCACAGCTGCTAGATTTCCTGAAAATATGAAGATACTGCATTGTAAAATGCCAGAAGGATTTTCTCGGAAGGAACTGATGAACTAAAATAATAAAAATTTTAAAACTATACAAATTTGAAACATTTGAAATGCATTACAAAGTTATGCCATTCTAAGTCTGAAGAAGTCAACATTTTAAATATTTGAATGGTTTAATAGCTGAATGTATGCCGAGTAGAAGAGGCTTTAAAAGTTGACAAGTTGAAGAAATAGAATAATTGGATCCAAAATTTATTCCATAAAAAATTAATAATTTGAAAATTTGAAAAGAGTTGAAAATATACAGACTAGCTGAAGGCATTCCAACTAACTAATGAAGATACTGTAAGCTTTTTAAAATTGAAGATTTTCTCCATAGGAACTGATGAATTTAAAATAACATAAAAGTATTTAAATATATACAAATTTGAAACATTTGAAACATGAAAAGTAATGCCATTCTAAGTCTGAAGAAGCTGAATTTTTAAATATTTGAATGGTTTAAATAGCTGAATATATGAAGGAGTAGAAGAGGGACAAAAAAGGTACGGAAGAAATAGAATAAAAAAAAGTTTAATAAAGAAGACAAGAACAAGAGTTGGACTGCTGAAGCATTCCAACTAACTAATGGAGAGAAGTTAAAAGTAGTTATTTCTCTCCAAAATGTCAAGAAGTAGATGTATAAAGTTACATCAAATGGAAATAATTCAGTTAAGTACAAGAACCTCACAATTGTACTTAAGTACTGCACTTCAGTACTTGAGTAGAGTACTGGAGGAGCCTAGATGGGCCGGGGACCATTCAAGTTGTTTAAAGAGCACCGAGTCCCACTTCCTCTCTCAAAGCTCATGATGAACTGAGCAGGACCACCACGTGGACTCCCATAGGGTCTAAGGTCCAACTGACAAAGTTATTGGTGCACCAGGAGACCACAGTGAAAAAGTAATTCTTGAAAGGTTAAAGCCCCACTATGTAACTTTTCCACCTTAAAATAACAGCTTGAAAAAAATTGTGCCACTACAAAGACTTTTAATATGTTGATGCCTCCTCCTGCTCCTCCTCCTCCTCCTCCTCCTCCTCCATCGGGGGTCTGTGGGCTGAATACTGCTGAATGTAAGATGGTTGGTAACGACCCGGTACTTCCGGTTGAGGAACAGGAAGTAGTTCAACTTGCTGTCTGGCAGTGATTACCACGCTCGCAGGTGACTTTTTATTTGCTCCGCTACGAGACGAGTACAAACAGAGAGACGTGGCGGCTGAACGGCTCGCTGCGGCTGTCGAGACGCGCTGCCCTCGCTTTGCTTTACTCGCGCGAGTTTACTGGCTTGACTATATGTTGCTTTTCGCTTGAGTCGCGCCTTAGAGGGGGCGGGGCTTATCTCTGTGGCTTTACTCCGTGGAAACCGTCGTCATGTCCTTCAGCCACCATGAAGAACTAACCACTCTGCTTCATACTTGTTGAGGACATCACACACACGTTGGAACATGTGCCGCCTCGTGTTTGGGCTCATAACACATACATACACATTTAAATACATTTATATATATATGAGTGATGCACCGATCTGCATACCTGCAAAATTATGAGGGGTCCACAAATCAAAACAATATTAATAAACAGTTTAAGAACAAAAGGTTATGGTGCCATCATAGCCTTGATTATACGCGATGAGGCCTTTAGTCCGTATCTGACCAGATGATACACAGTTCATCAGGATGAGAAGCTGTGGAGTTACATCACTTTACAGACGCATTGGAGACAAACAACTGAAACATTTCACTTCTGGCATCTTTTTTTTTGTTTTTAAAGCTGAAGACTCAAAATCTCCGCCACTTGACGTCTCTGGCTGTGAGCGCTTCGGAGAGCAGTGTGCAGACAGCTTGACACGGAGCAGCTTTAATGAAGTATCAATATGCTAAATCATATCATTGTTAATGTACGGATTCCTTGTTAGTATCTAATCCTGGAGACATCTTGACGCCGATTGGCCAAGACTCGACACGTCCCATCAAAAATGTTTTATTACGAAGATCACAACATCACATTTTCTCCACGTCTCACTGCATTCTCAACGGCAGCTGGCCAGTTGACCTCCCCCTAAAAACAAAAACTCTTTGAATCTACACGATTCACGTGGATGACCTATTTTGATTTCAAAATGGTGAATTTCACCGAAAGGTAAAAAGTTTGCAGGTATGGATCTGATCGGCGGCGATCCATATCGGCCGATATTCCCATTATCGGTTTTGATCGTTCTCAAAACGTGGAGCAGCTCGACTGATTGGCTCTGTGTCGGGAGGGTTGTTTGCCAGAATTTATAAAATATTTCAACTTGAGCCGCAATGCCGGACCTCCCGGTGACAATGTGCGCCTTTCGCAACCACTCGCATCTGTACGTTGACTTGGCATGGAACGGACTTTAACAATTCTCCATTGCCAGCACTAGAAATAGTCAAATAAAGCCACAAATGAAAACCTGTATCCACGTCGATCGGACGTCCAGCTTTTAGGAGAGCATTGGAAAGTGGGGATCCCGACTTACTTCATCCTTGACTTGGAGGCTGGAGTAGTAAGAGCAGATGGTGGTGGAGGAGGCGAGGGCGGCACAGAGCGATCACCGGCCCCATCTTTCCGAGGTCGCCCACGAGTCCGCCTCTCGGAGGCGGGGCTTGCAGCGGCGGCTTTGGCCAGCTGAGCACTACGTCCAGCCCGAGTGACGGGAGGGACCCGCCCTCTGTCCCGGAGCTGCTGATCCTCAGACGGCATTCTGGGTAAAAAAAGAAAAAGGTTCAGATTCAGGAGTTTTAGACAGAAAGTTGATGCTCGAGTCCTCAAGCCACAGGCTCAGGCCCACCTCTAGCTTTACTCTGGCTCAGGCCCACCTCTAGCTGTAGTCTGGCTCAGGCCCACCTCTAGCTTTACTCTGGCTCAGGCCCACCTCTAGCTTTACTCTGGCTCAGGCCCACCTCTAGCTTTACTCTCGCTCAGGCCCACCTCTAGCTTTACTCTGGCTCAGGCCCACCTCTAGCTTTACTCTGGCTCAGGCCCACCTCTAGCTTTACTCTCGCTCAGGCCCACCTCTAGCTTTACTCTCGCTCAGGCCCACCTCTAGCTTTACTCTGGCTCGGGCCCACCTCTAGCTGTAGTCTGGCTCGGGCCCACCTCTAGCTTTAGTCTGGCTCGGGCCCACCTCTAGCTTTAGTCTGGCTCGGGCCCACCTCTAGCTTTAGTCTGGCTCGGGCCCACCTCTAGCTTTAGTCTGGCTCAGGCCCACCTCTAGCTTTAGTCTGGCTCAGGCCCACCTCTAGCTTTAGTCTGGCTCAGGCCCACCTCTAGCTGTAGTCTGGCTCGGGCCCACCTCTAGCTGTAGGCAAAACCCTGATGACAGAAATCCTGATAAAAGACACCCTGACAACAGAACCCTGACAACAGAACCCTGACAACAGAACCCTGATGACAGAACCCTGACAACAGAACCCTGACAACAGAACCCTGATGACAGAAACCCTGACGACAGCACCCTGATGACAGAAATCCTGATAAAAGAAACCCTGACAACAGAACCCTGACGACAGAACCCTGATGACAGAACTGTGATGACAGAACCCTGACAACAGAACCCTGACAACAGAACCCTGACGACAGAACCGTGATGACAGAACCCTGACAACAGAACCCTGACAACAGAACCCTGATGACAGAACCCTGATGACAGAACCCTGATGACAGAACCCCTGACATTTAGAAACATTGACAACAGAACCCTGACAACAGAACCCTGATGACAGAAACCCTGACAACAGAACCCTGATGACAGAAACCCTGATGACAGAAACCTGATGACAGAACCCTGATGACAGAACCCTGATGACAGAACTGTGATGACAGAAACCCTGATGACAGAACCCTGATGACAGAACCCTGATGACAGAACCCTGATGACAGAAACCCTGATGACAGAACCCTGATGACAGAACTGTGATGACAGAACCCTGATGACAGAAACCCTGATGACAGAAACCCTGACAACAGAACCCTGATGACAGAAACCCTGATGACAGAAACCCTGATGACAGAAACCTGATGACAGAACCCTGATGACAGAACCCTGATGACAGAACTGTGATGACAGAACCCTGATGACAGAACTGTGATGACAGAAACCCTGATGACAGAACCCTGATGACAGAACTGTGATGACAGAACCCTGATGACAGAAACCCTGATGACAGAAACCCTGATGACAGAAGCATTAACAACAGAACCCTGACCACAGAACCCCTGACGTTTAGAAACATTGACAACAGAACCCTGACAACAGAACCCTGATGACAGAAACCCTGATGACAGAACTGTGATGACAGAACCCTGATGACAGAAACCCTGATGACAGAAACCCTGATGACAGAACCCTGATGACAGAACCCTGATGACAGAACTGTGATGACAGAACCCTGATGACAGAAACCCTGATGACAGAACTGTGATGACAGAAGCATTAACAACAGAACCCTGACTACAGAACCCCTGACGTTTAGAAACATTGACAACAGAACCCTGACAACAGAACCCTGATGACAATGACAGAACCATGATGACAGAAACCCTGATGACAGAACCCTGATGACAGAACTGTGATGACACTCATTAACAACAGAACCCTGACCACAGAAACCCAAACATATAAACCCTGAATACAGAAAGCTAACAGAACCCCAACAACAGCACTCGATGGCACTAGTTGGTTCTCAGAGGAACATTAAATACAGAAATAAATAGATCAATAGTTATTAAAAAGGCCAGGACACGTATTATTCATTATGGACCTTTACTCATGGTTAAATTAAATTATGTATTTAGTAAATGCTGAAGAGTACCAACAGTTAGCCGCTAGCCGTTAGCTTCATGTTAGCTTAGCATCAGCTAGCTGCTAACTGCAGGACTGAGCTTCCCCGCGCGCTCATTCTTCTCCTCGAGAACACGAGCCCACTAACCCCCTAACCGAGGTAACCCCGGGTCACCCCCCGGTCACCACCGTAAGCCTGTCCCAGGTGAAGCCAGGTGCCGACCAGAGAGGGGGTGGGGGTCGGCTTTAGCTCTAGCAGAGAGGAAGCAGAAGAACCTACTGATTTGATGGTATTCAGTTATTCCTCTTTATATTGACACCGATCCGTTAGATCCCAGCAGAACTTCTGCTTCAGCACTTCGCCATTCGGATGCGAGGTTCCGGGTGAACATTCCCGAGGAGCGCAGGGGAGAAAAACACGATTTTGCACTGAAAAATTGGCGAAGAATTAAAGTTGAAGCGGCCGCTCCGTCATGGAGGCCATGTTTGGAGCAACCGAAGCACCGCCTGTCAGCGACAGCAAGAGAAGTAGACCCCAAAACATCCACTCGGTACCGGAACATTTACCAGGCACAGCTCATATCTTACGCCTGGACGGAGGCTACATTCACTGGGAGGTAGGGTCTGAAACGCGTCTGTGTCTGCGGGCCTGGGGCGGACTAGTTCCTGTGTTTTGTGGAGTGCAAAAAGTGTCTGACCCCGCGGATGGATCTGTTGGTGGGCTGCTCTGGTGAAGCGCGTTCTGTCATCAGACCTGAAGTCCCGGGCTAGACTTCCGGGGAGTCGGACCGGAGCGGAGGGTGGCCGGACCGGAGCGGCGGGGAGTCGGACCGGCGGGGAGTCGGACCGGAGGGTGGCCGGACCGGAGCGGCGGGGAGTCGTACCGGAGCGGCGGGGAGTCGGAGCGGCGGGGAGTCGGACCGGAGGGTGGCCGGACCGGAGCGGCGGGGAGTCGGACCGGAGCGGCGGGGAGTCGGACCGGAGGGTGGCCGGACCGGAGCGGCGGGGAGTCAGACCGGAGCGGCGGGGAGTCGGACCGGAGCGGCGGGGAGTCGGACCGGAGGGTGGCCGGACCGGAGCGGCGGGGAGTCAGACCGGAGCGGCGGGGAGTCGGACCGGAGCGGCGGGGAGTCGGACCGGAGAGTGGCCGGACCGGAGCATAGAAGCGTCTGCTAAATGACATGCAATGACATGTAATGTAATGTAATGTAATGTAACATGGGGCTTATTGGGGAACGGATCATGACCCCAAGCTCGGCAGGCTCGGTGAAAAGAGACGGACGACATGGACCTCCAAATTCGGCTTTCAAAAATGGCTCTCTAGCGCCCCCTCAAAGTTTGACCGGCGACGTCCGATTCATACCAAACCTCCAGAGATAATGATTATTGAAGCTATATCCCCTAAGATCTATGGTCCTTTTTGAAATGTCATTGTGTTAAATATCTATGGCCCAACGAACATTTTAGGGGCGTGTCTTGTTTTTGTAATGCTCACAACTTCCTGATATATATATATATATAGCTTAAACTCATTCAATCCTTCCAAAACAAATCATGCATGATGCCAGTCAAGGCTTGAACACATTCACTTGAAAGTAAAATAACCATAATTTATTCACTTTCACAATATTGTTCCCCTCTACAGCTGAAGAAATTACATCTAATAAGTGGCGCAGAGCAATAGGTGCTTGCCTAGTGACCTGTGTTCCATTCCACATTCACATGGATAACACACAAAGCCATGGATCACGTTCACTTTGTGTTCATTTGTGGCCAGTCTGGTGTTATAGCTCAACATATCTTATTTAGAAATATATTCTGCCTCCTCCCCGATGTTATTCTTCAGTTTGATAGAAATGTGATGCAACCAACAGACATGGAGTATTTAATGCCTTACCCCTCTCCCCACATCTAGCTTGTGGCGGCCCTGCACCTGATAGCGATGGGCCACTAGAGACACCCGATGGGCCACTAGAGACACCCGATGGGCCAATAGACACCCGATGGGCCACTAGACACCCGATGGGCCAATAGACATCCGATGGGCCAATAGACACCCGATGGGCCACTAGAGACACCCGATGGGCCACTAGAGACACCCGATGGGCCAATAGACACCCGATGGGCCACTAGACACCCGATGGGCCAATAGACATCCGATGGGCCAATAGACACCCGATGGGCCACTAGACACCCGATGGGCCACTAGACACCCGATGGGCCACTAGACACCCGATGGGCCACTAGACACCCGATGGGCCACTAGAGACACCCGATGGGCCACTAGACACCCGATGGGCCACTAGACACCCGATGGGCCAATAGACACCCGATGGGCCACTAGAGACACCCGATGGGCCACTAGACACCCGATGGGCCACTAGAGACACCCGATGGGCCACTAGACACCCGATGGGCCAATAGACACCCGATGGGCCACTAGAGACACCCGATGGGCCACTAGACACCGATGGCCAATAGACACCCGATGGGCCACTAGACACCCGATGGGCCAATAGACATCCGATGGGCCAATAGACACCCGATGGGCCACTAGACACCCGATGGGCCACTAGACACCCGATGGGCCACTAGACACCCGATGGGCCACTAGAGACACCCGATGGGCCACTAGACACCCGATGGGCCAATAGACACCGATGGGCTAATAGACACCGATGGGCCACTAGAGACACCCGATGGGCCACTAGACACCCGATGGGCCAATAGACACCCGATGGGCCACTAGACACCCGATGCGCCACTAGAGACATCCGATGGGCCAATAGACATCCGATGGGCCACTAGACGCCCGATGGGCCACTAGAGACACCCGATGGGCCACTAGACACCCGATGGGCCACTAGAGACACCCGATGCGCCACTAGAGACATCCGATGGGCCAATAGACACCCGATGGGCCAATAGACACCCGATGGGCCACTAGAGACACCCGATGGGCCACTAGACACCCGATGGGCCAATAGACACCCGATGGGCCACTAGACACCCGATGCGCCACTAAAGACATCCGATGGGCCAATAGACATCCGATGGGCCACTAGACGCCCGATGGGCCACTAGAGACCCCCGATGGGGTAGGGGGTAGGGGTAGACACCCTTGTAGCTGTGTAGTAAAAGGCCTGACAAACACAATTACACCTCCTGGATCACTACTTTATAGACATTTGACAAATGTATTTACGCATTAATTTAAAAAGAACAATCAATAACATGTTGAATGTTGTGTGAGCTCAGATGAACTCCACTCCTCTCTCGGTCACGTGGAAGGAGGCGCTGCTGTAAGCCTCGGCCTCGGAGCCGTAGGAGGTGCAGCGGGCGGTGAAGACCGGCCGGCCGCTCTTCCCCGTGCCGCTTCCTGCTGCGGCGGCCATGTTGTTCGCCGCCTCCTGCCTGGAGCACAGCAGCCGGTGGGTAACCAGCCGCCGCCAGGGCCGACAGAGGTACGGCCGGCCGGAGCAGGAGGCGCCATTGTAGCTCCTCCTGATGGCATGGCAGGTGGCAAAGACAGTGATTCTATAATTCCTAAGAGAAGGAGCCACAGAAAAGAAGGATGTCAACTAGTAACAGGTGCAATAGTGAAGCCAGCGTGCAGTGTGCTCCATCACGTTGCTCCAGAACTGCTGGGGTTCTGCGACTGAGGGACTCTCCTGGAGAGTTGACCAGCATCCATTCGCTTGGTAATTGCATGATGTTGATGAAAACGTTGCCCAACACTTCTGTTCAAACCCCCCCCCCAAAGAAAAACTATATTCTAATAAAATATTCTGAAAGCTCCTAAAAGGGACCCCAAACAATCTCATTGACTCCTAGAAAATCCCTTTAGAACCCCCCCCCCCAATAACAATAAAAACCTCCCAATGAACCTCCTTAATGACCACAAGAGACACCCAAGGTCCCCATGAACCTCTTCAAATGTTCCAGAACCACCATCAGCATCATGGCGCCCTCACAGGGCTGTAGCGCCATCAATGCCACTTCTCCTGAACATAGCGTTAAATAACTGTCTTTGCATTTAATTATTGTTTATTCAAGTGTAAACATTGTAAACGCATGTACATCAATGAACAAATCTATGTACGCAAATGTATCTGTTCTTATAACAGTCATTTGGTCTGGGTTAGTGGTTCTCCCCCCCCCGGCACTAGTCCCGCCCCCCTGAAGCTGTAAACCTAGGGGAAACACTGTATACATACATGTATGTATATACGTATGTATTCAGTAACTTCAGCCCTGGTGAACGGCCAACGGTGCTTCCATGATCAAACATGGAGGAGACAAGTCCAACTGGTTTGAAGACTGCAGTGACGTAAATTAAGATCAGAATCTTTCTGAGCTTCTTCTCAGTCGTTGGACCTTTTCTGGTTTTGAAGAACTGTTGAGTATTAAAAGGCTGAAGTTACCGAGTTACCTTCCATTACCACGACAACCATCGAGGAGCCGGACGTCTACCTGAGCAGCCCGACCAGCAGCTTTGCACACTTGCTGAGTTTCTCTTCCTGTTTGACGACGCTGGCTCCGCCCTCGCATCGGTCCAGCCAATAGAAAGCAGAGATGCTGTCGATGACGAGGAGCGAGAGTCCAGGCCGCGACGACAGGGAAGTCTCCAGAAAGTGGAGCGTGAGAAGGAGCTGGGAGGAGGAGGAGCAGTGGACCACCAAGAGACGAGAAACACACAGATGCAAGGCCTCCTCATTGGAATCAGCCGAAGACGAGCTGGTAGAACGAGCTAGAGAGAGACAGAGAGAGAGAGACACAACACAGAGAGACACACAGAGAGACAGATACATAAAGAGAGAGAGAGAGAGACACAGAGAGAGGAATGTTTAAAAAATGCAGACATCTTTACTCCTTAATGTGTGTGTGAAGGTGTTCCTGATCCCATGTGAGGTCAAAGGTCAGGGATGTCTGTGTACAGATTGTAAAACACTCTGAGGCAAATTTGTATGTTGTGGTAGTGGGCTATACAAATAAACTGAATGGAGTGTGTGCGAGTGTGTGTGTGTCTACCTGCATTCAGTCGGCTGTCCAGGATGCTGACCAGTCGTAACATGTCCAGACTGTAGTCGGTGTCCACGAACACAACGTCCACCTCTAGGCCGCCGCTAGCCACCGGCAACACGCAGCGGCACAGCAGGTGGTAAAGCAACTCCGTCTTCCCTGAACCACACACACACACACACACACACACACACACACACACACACACACACACACACACACACACACACACACACACACACACACACACACACACACACACACACACACACACACACACACACACACACACACACACACACACACACACACACACACACACACACTACAGGAGGTGCTAACCAGGTTAAAGGCATGAGTATTTCCTCTCAGGTGAGCTCACCTGTTCCCTCGGTTCCATACAGCTCCACCACCTCACCTGCCGAACACAAGTGAGCTCATCAGTCAACACGCTGCAGTCAGTTATCACCACTGAGGTGCCTTCATGTCATGTGACCTGACTGACAGGAAGTGGGCGTGGCCAGTCACCATGGTCGGGTCCTCCATGTTCAGGAAACAGTTGAGGTTCAATGTCCTTCAGACAGCGACGGGCCTCAAGACGAGCAAAGAGCTGAAAGACACACCACTCTACTGTTGATAGACTGTTCCCACCACTCTACTGTCTATAGACTGTTCCCACCACTCTAGTGTTGATAGACTGTTCCCACCACTCTACTGTCTATAGACTGTTCCCACCACTCTACTGTCTATAGACTGTTCCCACTACTCTACTGTTGATAGATTGTTCCCTCCACTCTACTGTCTATAGACTGTTCCCACTACTCTACTGTTGATAGATTGTTCCCTCCACTCTACTGTCTATAGACTGTTCCCACTACTCTACTGTTGATAGATTGTTCCCACCACTCTACTGTCTATAGACTGTTCCCACCACTCTACTGTCTAGACTGTTCCCACCACTCTACTGTTGATAGACTGTTCCCACCACTCTACTGTTTATAGACTGTAGTACTATGTGTACTACGTGTCTAACGGATACTGACTCCTCCAGCAGGTAGTACAATGTGTACTACGTGTCTAACGGGTACTGACTCCTCCAGCAGGTAGTATAATGTGTACTACGTGTCTAACGTGTTCTATGTGTAACGTGTGTCACGTGCTCTGTATCAGTCTTGTGAACGTGTTACTGCTTTTCCAAGCTGCAGACATGATATATAACTACATATATAACTACATATATCTGTATATACTTGCGCGTCCTTTTACATGTGTAAAACACATCGCGCGACATGAACCACGTGACGGTGAAGCGATGAGTTTACTTTCTGACCTGAGCGCCACTTTCAGTCATTCCAGCGCGAGCTCGTGTCCCGTTGGAGCTTCCTGTTTACGTTTTACTGTAACGGACACACGTGACGTCACCGTAATGTGTCTGTGCGCAGCCGCAGACAGAACAGATCTTCTTCTTCTTCTTCTTCTTCTTCTTCTTCTTCTTCTTCTTCTTCTTCTTCTTCTTCTTCTTCTTCTTCTTCTTCTTCTTCTTCTTCTTCTTCTTCTTCTTCTTCTTCTTCTTCTTCTTCTTCTTCTTCTTCTTTTTTAACGGCGGCTGGCATCCATATAGTTGTTGCATTACCACCACCCTCTGGAGTATTAATCCGTCAGTTGACGCTTTATCACACAGGAAAAGGGGCAGAGTAATTTTTCCAGAGTTAACATTATTTTCCTCTGAAAGAGTCATTTTTATTCATTTCGGATTATAATTATTTACGATGACCACTAGAATGGGAGTAAAAAAACTGAGTAAATCTTATTGGAGTAATATTAAGAAAACGCCCACTAGTGTATGTTAAGTTTCGTTTCTGCCACCATTTTCCAATCCCGCAGTGCAAGTTTGAGGTGAGTGGCAGCGGTAAACGGAGGTGAGCCAGGTAAGTCTGCAAAGTACTAAATATCGATTTTAATAGGATAAAATGTCATCAGCATTTTTTGTTGGCTTATTTGAAAAGTAAAACCTGTGAGTTACATGATAGCTGGTGAATTTGTAGGTTAGGGTCATTTTCTCATTCGGTTAGCAAGCACATGTGTTTTACTCCAAGTTGGATGGTGTACATTGACGTGACATATTGTGTTTGTTTCAACTGCTATTCGGCTGGCAAGCACGAGGTTAGCAAGCTATTGGTTTCAGCTGCTATTCGGCTAGCAAGCACGAGGTTAGCAAGGTATTGTGTTGGTTTCAGCTGCTATTCGGCTAGCAAGCATGTGGTTGCCGATCCTGTGTTTTTTGTTTAACCTGCTGTCCGGTTAGTAATGTCTGTTTTGTTACACCTGCTATTTGGTTAGCAAACACATGTGTTTTACTCTGAATTGAGTCCTGTACATGGACCGTTTTCGCTCTGCTGTTCGATTAGCAAGCTTGTGTGTTTTACTTATATTTTTATCTTTATTTTGTTCACATGGATTTACTTAGTCAGAGCAGCATAGACAACATGTGTAACATACAAATGGAATAAGTCAAGGTGGACAATGGATTATAAATGTTAATGAATGACTTTGTAAATGGATGTGCAAAAGCTAATAAAAATAACCTTTTCATGTCATGTAGGATGAATGCTGTTCGAGTGAAATACAGAGATCGACAAAAATACCTCTGTTTTGAGGGCCAAGTTACCTACACATCGTTTTTGGAAAGTGGTGAGTGGAAAACCTAATGAATTTCAGTCAAACACACTAAACAAACTGACCCTGTCGGTTTGGGTGCATGGTGCCCCCCCCCCTTCTTTGCGCGTGGCAGAGCTTGCCGGGCACACGAGCATACTCCCACTAGCACACACACCCTGTCTACAAGCTCTGTTGCAGGCGGGCGCCGCACACACAGGTGAGCACTCTCCCCCCCTGAAGCTGTAAACCTAGGGGAAACACTGATTACTAAGGAGAAGATATACCTTAACTGTTGAGGTTTATATTGCTTAATTTATTACATTCCCTTGTTTTGTATTTCATATTACATTTTAAGTGCTTTTCTTTTTTATGTTCACAGCTTCTAAGAAGTTCAGCATCCCGACCTTGGACTTAAGAGTCTTTGATGACGCAAAGACTGAGGTTGATGAAGTCCAGTTTTTATATTGTGCCATACCTTCCTGTGAACACTTAATAAAGTAAAGGTGTCAGTTAAGGTATTGGTTTCTGATCTATTTATTTCACCTTTTGAAAAACTTTGCGGTGTATGATTGAGTGTAAAGTTATATAGTGAGTAAAATTCTGTTCTATTCATAATAAAGTTAAACTCTTTAGAGTAACATTTACTTCATAATAAATTCTATTTGGAGTAAAATGATGTACCATTTGGATTTCTGTATTGAGTAAAATTCAGTTCTAGACAGAGTAAAACAAGGGCAGAGTTGTTTTTATTTTATGCTAAATAGAGTGAATTATCATCAGGTAGAGTAAAATTCTTGCACTAAATAGAGTACATTTAACTCTGTCATAAGAGTACATTTTACTCTATTTAGACTGGGACCAAATGTTGTCTTTTTCAGAGTAAAATTTTATTCAATTTGAGTAAAATGTACTCAGACAATTTTACTGTGCACCAAAACAAACAAACAAAAATAAATTAATAAAATAAATATTATATACAAATAAAATAAAATATAAATACCTCATCCCTACTTTTCAATTATACCCTACAATAAACCCCTGTGTCCTTTAAAGCCCCACTATGTAACTTTTCCACCTTAATATAACGGCTTGAAAAAGATTGTGCCGCTACAAAGACTTTTAATATGTTGACGTCTCCTCCTCCTCCATCGGGGGTCTGGGGGCTGAAAACTGCTGAATGTAAGATGTTGGGAGCCGCCCGGTACTTCCGGCGGAAGTACGTCAACTTGCTGTCTGGCAGCTTTACGCAACGTCTTATAGTGCCAGTCCACGCTCGCAGGTGACTTTTTATTTGCTCCGCTACGCGACTCGTAGAGAGGAGAGACATGCTGTGTGGAGAACACCGGGCTGCCGCTAATCGAAGCAGCGAGTCGCGTTCAGCAGCCCGATCGCCATCAACTGGCAGCAGACGAGCCGGAAGAGCCATATATGGCTCTTCAGTCTCGTGCCCTCACAGCTGATCGAACAGCTGGTCGATGCGAGTGCAGCGCGTCTCGACAGCCGCAGCGAGCCGTTCAGCCGCCACGTCTCTCTGTTTGTACTCGTCTCGTAGCGGAGCAAATAAAAAGTCACCTGCGAGCGTGGTAATCACTGCCAGACAGCAAGTTGAACTACTTCCTGTTCCTCAACCGGAAGTACCGGGTCGTTACCAACCATCTTACATTCAGCAGTATTCAGCCCACAGACCCCCGATGGAGGAGGAGGAGGAGGAGGAGCAGGAGGAGGCATCAACATATTAAAAGTCTTTGTAGCGGCACCATTTTTTTCAAGCTGTTATTTTAAGGTGAAAAAGTTACATAGTGGGGCTTTAAATACCTGAAGGGGGCGCTACAGGGGAAAAGTTACGTAGTGTCGCTCCCCCCCCCCTATGCTCGGTATTCCCTTCAGTGTACACTCACGCACCCCCAATTCCTCCAGTTTCTTCCTCATCACCTCTATGAGTCTCATGCGCTTTACAATGAACCCCCACCTGCTCCACTGACTCCTCTTCTCCTCCACCTTCACACAGCACCACCTGCTCCACTGACTCCTCCTCTCCTCCTTCACACAGCACCACCTGCTCCACTGACTCTTCTTTACATTACATCACATGTCATGTAGCAGACGCTTATATCCAGAGAGACTTACAATAAGTGCATTTCAACCTAGAGGACAAACTAAGAACAACAAGAATACAGAAAGTAACATTTCCTCATCATAGTCAAACTACTAAAGTACCACAATAAGAGACATTCAAGTGCCACTAAAGTGATAATCTGTGTTTAATCCAGATATAGTCTAAAGGTGCGTTTTCAGTTTCCGGTGAAGATGTAGAGACTTCCTGCTGTCCTGGTGTCAGTGGGGAGCTGGCTCCACCAATCAGGAGCCAGGACACAGACAGTCTGATGTAGTGATGAGCTCCAGGTGACGGAGTCACAAGTCGGTTGGCTGTTGCCGAGCGGAGCGAACGTGCCGGGGTGTACGGTGTGACCACATCCAGGATGTAGACGGGGCCCGATCCGATCTCTGTCCACCTATTTTGCCACATTTGGTTGACGTTTTCCCAGACAATACTCCTGACCTCCACCTTACCTATGCTAATTCTCATTTATATGTCCCCTTTCTTTAAAGCCCCTTTGCCAAGTTGTCTGCCCTCTCATTCCCACTCAACCCTATAGACTAGAACAGTCTGCGTTTCTCAATATGCGTACTTGTGTGTCCTTTCCTCTTTGTGTCCTTTCCTCTACTTGTGTCCTTTCCTCTACTTGTGTCCTTTCCTCTCCTTGTGTCCTTGTGTCCTGTCTCCTCATCAGTCTCAGGTACATGTTCACATTCAAAGTTCTCTTCTCTCGCTTCACGGTCAAAATGCCGGATGTGACTTGGTCCTCCCACTTTACCCAGGATGCATCAGAGGAGACTTGTTCGTACTCTGGCCAGCAGATATCCCAGAATTCATGTGTATAGTTTAGTTAAGGTAGATTCATATGTAGCTCATGAAAACAACAACAAGGTCACACCCATACACATGAGATGCTGACTCTATATTCACCTCCAGAAGCCACCATCAACAGCTGCTATCAGCCTTCAATCTGAGAACAGCGTGAACTCAAATGGGGAACAGATCAAACTGATGACACTTGTGTTTTGGTTTGTACTTAAAATTGACTGTAATCTGTTATAATCCGTCTGCATCCAACAAATAGTCCTAAAGGATGGAAACAATAGAATATATGTATCAGTGATACAGTACAATAGCAATGGCAGAATACAGTGTTACAAAAGCATCATAATAATACATGTAATACATACTAATTTAGTGTAATACATAATAATACAGTGTATTACATGATAATACAATGTAATACATAATAATAATACAGTGGAATACACAATAATACAATGTATTACATAATAATATAGTGTAATACATAATAATACAGTGTAACACATAATAATACAGTGTATTACATAATAATACAGCGTAACACATAATAATACATGTAATACATAATAATACAGTGTAACACATCACAATACATATAATACATAATAATATAGTGTAACACATAATACGACAGTGTAAGACATAATAATACAGGAGTGAGAGTGTCAGAGAGAGAGAGAGACAGAGACAGAGAGACAGAGAGAGAGGGTAGAAGATAAAACAGAGAGAAAGGTGATAGGAGTGAGAGTGTCAGAGAGAGAGAGAGACAGAGACAGAGAGACAGAGAGAGAGGGTAGAAGATAAAACAGAGAGAAAGGTGATAGGAGTGAGAGTGTCAGAGAGAGAGAGAGAGAGACAAAGAAAGTGTCAGAGAGAGAGACAAAGGGAGTGTCAGAGAGAGAGAGCGAGACAGAGAGGAGTGAGAGCGAGCAGTGAACACATTGATTGGATTATTGATCGGTGGAGGTTGAAGAAGAGGTCAGTGAACGTTTGATCCTCAAATGTTAGATTTATGATTTCTTAAAACGTGATTTTATCTGAGAGCTTTTCCTGACTTTATGTATTTGATCTTACATGGAATGTTTTAATTTGTTTCCTCTTCACTCCTTGAAGGTTTCCCTTGAAGGGTTAGGGTTGGGGTTTTCTTGAAGGGTTAGGGTTGGTTGGGGTTTCCCTTGAAGGGTTAGGGTTGATTGGGGTTTCCCTTGAAGGGTTAGGGTTGGATGGGGTTTTCTTGAAGGGTTAGGGTTGGTTGGGGTTTTCTTGAAGGGTTAGGGTTGGTTGGGGTTTCCCTTGAAGGGTTAGGGTTGGGGTTTTCTTGAAGGGTTATGGTTGGTTGGGGTTTTCTTGAAGGGTTAGGGTTGGGGCTTTCTTGAAGGGTTAGGGGTGGTTGGGGTTTTCTTGAAGGGTTAGGGTTGGTTGGGGTTTCCCTTGAAGGGTTAGGTTTGGGGCTTTCTTGAAGGGTTAGGGTTGGTTGGGGTTTTCTTGAAGGGTTAGGGTTGGTTGGGGTTTCCCTTGAAGGGTTAGGGTTGGGGCTTTCTTGAAGGGTTAGGGTTGATTGGGGTTTCCTGTGAGCTCAATGGGACAAAGCTTTCATGACTTTAACTGTAATATTTATTTTATAGTCTTAATGTTCAAGTTCATGTTAAGCCTAACCCTACCCTGCTTCATCTTAGGAAACTGTATCAGTATAACAGGATATACTGTATATATAACAATACTATATATCTATGTTGTTATAGCGATACGCTCAGTATCAACAGAGACAAGGTTATGTTCATAGTAAAGATAATGATGTAAGAATAAACACATCAGCAGGAGGAGGTCAGAGAGACGAGAAGGAGAACAGAGGGTTCAGAGACCAGCGGAGGGATGGGGGGTCGGGGGGGGGCAGGTAGCAACAGGTGAGTAGATGGGAATAGTCAGGTGACAACCAGAGGTCACATGGTCTCTGAGACTTTAATAAAGAAAGAGAGAAACCTTCAGATGGAGGAAATGTGCAGAATGCAGACAAAACAAGAGAAAACCAGCAGTGTGTGTGTGCTTGCATGTGTGCCTGTTAGTGTGTTTGTGTGTGCGTGTGTTTGTGTGAGTGTGTGTATAGGTGTCTCTGTGTGTGTGTGAGATGATGATGGGGTGAATTGAACCCTCATCTTGGCCTCACAGGAAGGTTAACTCAGTCAGTGACCTCTGACCGAAGTAAACACGGAGCGCGTCCTCTCAGCAGATGTTTATCTGACAGCATGGGCTCTGTGTTCATCCCCAACATTCCCATGATGCAACATGGGAGGAACCTGCAGTTTGACTCGGGAAGGTCAAAGGATCAAAACGCTTCTAACAGATGTCATTTTTATTTTGTTCTTTGTTTGATTTTCAATAATATATATTACATCCCGCTCTCCCACTGATGGTGGCTGTGCCAAGTCATGATGTTGGATTCATAGATGCGTGTCCAAGGAAGAGAAGACCATTTCATTTGAAAGAAAGACTTTGACACTTTAAAAGTCGTCCAGTGGAAGGGACCGGACCCTTTGGTGGTCTGGCCCACGTGTTTGACCTTCATTAGTTCATTTAGTGCAGGTGAAGTTACATTTACGGTTTTCATTTCCTAATTTCCTTTTCCTTGCTATTCTTGTATCGTGGTCTGATTACTTGATTCATTCATGAAGTTACAGCTTCATACTTGACATCAGCAGGAGATGCTGAACGTGTGAAAGACGTCTGTGTCTGTAGGACGGAGAGAGTGGACATGTCCTTCCTGGAGGGAGCTGGCAGCACGGAGGTCAGAGGCTTCCTTCAGAACTACAGCTTCACCTACACACACACACTCACACACACTCACACTCACACAGTAATGTGTCCTAATGTGCTGCAGGAGGGGGCTCTGTGCCCCTCCGCCAGCCCCCCCAGGAGCCTCTTCTCTCGGGCTCCGTTCAGTCCCCGCTCCTCCAGCTCCAAGAGGAGCCCGAGTTTCCCCAGAACCACCTCCCCAGACCGGACTGGACCTCCCCAGCAGGACTCACCATCCAAGTCTCCACGCAGGTACCTAGGGCCGGACGGACTGCAGCCGAATCAGGAGAAGAATACGTTCATAACAGTGTGTATGTGTGTGTGTGTGTTAGGCTTAGTTTCAGTGGGATCTTCAGGTCGACCTCCAGGGATCTAAACCAGCAACCCTTGCCCTCCCCCGTGAGCATGAAACTGTTCACCCGCAACAAGAGAGTCAAGGTCAGAGGTACGGAGGGTGTGTGTGTTGTAACTCTGTAATGATTCTATCAGGTCACATGACATCTATTGTTCATCTGGTCACATGAGACCTATTGTTCATCTGGTCACATGACATCTATTGTTCATTAGGTCGCATGACATCTATTGTTCATCAGGTCACATGACCTCTCTTCATCCTCCTCTGTTTCTCTCCTTTTTTCCCTGAAAGGGTTTTTTCTATTTCTTGTGAGGTGTTCCTGATCTGATGTGAGGTCAAAGGTCAAAGGTCAGGGATGTGTATGTGTACAGATTGTGAAGCCCTCTGAGGGGAGTTTGTATTTTGTGATAATGGGCTCTACAGAATAAACTGAACTGAATTGTCGTCTGAACCCAGGCCTTCAGGTCCTGGTCCCTGACCCCGCCGTGGGGACCGCGTTGTCCCGCCAGTCTCTCAGACTCATTGAAACTGTGATCTCCCCCCACTTGGCTTTAGAGCTCCACAGGAGTCCCATCGATGCTCCTCCTTCCCCAGGCCAATCTGCTACTATGTGATCTGAGTTTGTTTCCTCTTTCACCTCTAAATCTTTTTTTAAAACACTAATACTGACTCTCCCCCAGCGCACAGCCTCTCCTCCCCAACCCCCCGCCAGGAGGCCGTGAGTGCTTTCCGTTTGGAGACGTACCGGACAGAACCGAGGCGTCTGGAGACCAGGAGGCCGCGTTCCTTCTCCTCCCCTCCCGACACCGGGCAGCGCTCCTCCCCCTCTTCCTGCTACCAGCTTATTGCACTGGCTCCGCCCCTTCCTGTTGGGAGGCCGGTGAGTACAGCGTCTACTGGTCCTCCGTATGTTTGCAGCTTGTTGTCGCTGACCCCCAATGGGGCTGACCCCCATTGCTGACCCCCAATGGGGCTTGCATAGTCTGGTGGGAATCCCAGTGAGACTCTCACAGTGAGTTAGGGGACACCTCGTTGACTCAGTTATACAACTTCCCATGATTAACAAAAGCTTTGGAGCCATCAAACAAGAGAAGGGACACATTTCTACCTCATTATTTGTTGACTATTTCCTTTTACTGCATATTTAAGGTTATGTTTGGCTTTGAAGCAAACTGGTTATCTGAGGAGTGAATAAACTGATTTAATCTGTCCAATAGGATTCTTTCCAGGACTTTTTTCAATTCAATTCAGTTTATTTTGTATAGCCCAATATCACCAATTAGGAATTTGCCTCAACAAGCTTTACAATCTGTACACATAGACATCCTGACCCAGAACCTCACATTTAGGAAAGTCTACAGGGCCAGGACAGGAGGCCTCAGACCCAGCCAGGTCCAAAATCAGCAGGTCCGATGGACCCTCTGAGAGAGGAAGTCACAAGGACTCAGGAGAGGAAGCAGAGTTAGTGATGAAGGGATAAAGACTCATCCATAAGGAGAGAGAGTAGAGAGGTGCTCAGTGTATCCTAATCCAGTGGCGTGCCGTGGGCCTTCAGTGCGTTCCTACACAGTCCCACCCGAATGAATCCACCTCTTATCACCATCATCATGAGGCCATGGCCCTAACCCTTATCACCATCATCATGAGGCCATGGCCCTAACCCTTATCACCATCATCATGAGGCCATGGCCCTAACCCTTATCACCATCATCATGAGGCCATGGCCCTAACCCTTATCACCATCATCATGAGGCCATGGCCCTAACCCTTATCACCATCATCATGAGGCCATGGCCCTAACCCTAACCCTTATCACCATCATCATGAGGCCATGGCCCTAACCCTTATCACCATCATCATGAGGCCATGGCCCTAACCCTTATCACCATCATCATGAGGCCATGGCCCTAACCCTTATCACCATCATCATGAGGCCATAGCCCTAACCCTTATCACCATCATCATGAGGCCCTAACCCTAACCCTTATCACCATCATCATGAGGCCATGGCCCTAACCCTTATCACCATCATCATGAGGCCATGGCCCTAACCCTTATCACCATCATCATGAGGCCATGGCCCTAACCCTTATCACCATCATCATGAGGCCATGGCCCTAACCCTTATCACCATCATCATGAGGCCATGGCCCTAACCCTTATCACCATCATCATGAGGCCATGGCCCTAACCCTTATCACCATCATCATGAGGCCATGGCCCTAACCCTAACCCTTATCACCATCATCATAAGGCCATAGCCCTAACCCTAACCCTAACCCCTATACAGTTAGACAGAGATGCAGTAGAACAAGGCGTTGCGTCACCTTGAAATTTACATTTTTCAAAGTTTGTTTTGAGTGGCGTTATAATTATATCCTCCACAAAATCGATATCTTCTCCTCCTTCCGCCATTGTGGGTTGAACAAAGAGCTGAGTAGTACGCAAATTATTTTGTTTATCAAATTCAGTTTCCTAGTTCTGAGGTTCTGCATATACCTGCCAATAGGCCCCGCCTCTCAATATTGGTCATCCAATCAAAAGACGTGCACGCACTCTGCCTGCCTGCTGGCTGATTGGTTGACACTAAAAGTTCATTTCCATTCACTTTAAGCTACCAGCGCCCGTAATGTTGATTCTGCAGGCCTGAGGGCAGATTGGATAAAAAAGAACATAAAGACCAGCCCTCCAAAACTCAACCTAGCGCTGGCAGTAGTACAACCAAGAGGAAAACTATGAAATGTAGAGTATAACTCCTACTCTGGGGAATATTTGAATACATAGTTCCTGGGAAATATATATATATATATATATATATATAAAAAAGAGATTCTGATGATGTTTAGGCCAGCAGAGAAGGCCTTGCTGGTCCTGACAGCCCACCACTGCATAAATGTCCACAAGGAGAGAGGAGAGGAGAGAGGAGCTCAGTATATCCTAAGCGTCCATAAGGAGAGAGGAGAGAGGTGCTCAGTGTATCCTAAACGTCCATAAGGAGAGAGGAGAGAGGAGAGAGGAGCTCAGTGTCTCCTAGCGTCCATAAGGAGAGAGGAGAGAGGAGCTCAGTGTATCCTAGCGTCCATAAGGAGAGAGGAGAGAGGAGCTCAGTGTATCCTAAATGTCCATAAGGAGAGAGGAGAGAGGAGAGGAGAGAGGAGCTCAGTGTCTCCTAGCGTCCATAAGGAGAGAGGAGAGAGGAGCTCAGCGTATCCTAAGCGTTTATAAGGAGAGAGGAGAGAGGAGCTCAGTGTATCCTAAACGTCCATAAGGAGAGAGGAGAGGAGAGAGGAGCTCAGTGTCTCCTAGCGTCCATAAGGAGAGATGAGAGAGGAGCTCAGTGTATCCTAGCCTCCATAAGGAGAGAGGAGAGAGGAGAGAGGAGCTCAGTGTATCCTAAGAGTCCATAAGGAGAGAGGAGAGGAGAGAGGAGCTCAGTGTATCCTAGCGTCCATAAGGAGAGAGGAGAGGAGAGAGGAGCTCAGTGTATCCTAACGTCCATAAGGAGAGAGGAGAGAGGAGAGGAGAGAGGAGCTCAGTGTATCCTAGCATCCATAAGGAGAGAGGAGAGAGGAGCTCAGTGTCTCCTAGCGTCCTTAAGGAGAGAGGAGAGGAGAGAGGAGCTCAGTGTCTCCTAGCGTCCTTAAGGAGAGAGGAGAGGAGAGAGGAGCTCAGTGTCTCCTAGCGTCCTTAAGGAGAGAGGAGAGGAGAGAGGAGCTCAGTGTCTCCTAGCGTCCTCCCTCCTCTCAGCCTCTAGCAGTGTCTCAGGTGTGCACCAGGTGAGCCTGACTCAGGTCTGACTGTCAGCTCTGTCAAAGAGGAAAGTCTTCAGTCTCCATGAGGGGACTTATACCCGGTGGGGGGTCATCCGAGGTCACAGGTGATAATCAAGTAATACATTATGATATAGTAACCCAAATAAAGATAAGAGTATTTTAATCCAATCGGGAAATTCACAAATTACGCCGGATTAATATAATAAATTCCACCTTTAGCAACTGCAACATTACAATAATTTACAATAATCTGTTACAATAATATGATATATTTCTATGCTATATTATTGTAATATTATTGTACTTTTGATACTTTTAATTTATGTTTTATGTCTCTATTTTTGAAGTAAACATAACTGTATGTATTCATTTGACTTCTACACTGGAACAACTGACTGGTACTCAAGTTATTGTTATTGACACGACCGCTTCACATCGGAGAGCGAATCACAACCCGTCGTCACGTGTCTGCTTTTGTTGTGAAACATCAAACCGGAAGTGTACTATGTTTGTACGCTTTTGTTGTGAAACATCAAACCGGAAGTGCATGTTCTCTTCAGTTCTGACCGACGCACAGCGGCATCTCTCTCGAGAGGCTCGAGTCTCCTCGTAGATCGGTCCTTCACACAGACACGAGATGGAGCCGTGAGGGTCTTATATAATATATATATATATATATATATATATATATATATATATATATATATATATATATATATATATATATATATATATATATATATGGAGCCTGAGGATCTTATTTAAAGACTGAGACCTGAAGACCAGGTACACTGAGACCTGAAGACCAGGTACACTGAGACCTGAAGACCAGGTACACTGAGACCTGAAGACCAGGTACACTGAGACCTGAAGACCAGGTACACTGAGACCTGAAGACCAGGTACACTGAGACCTGAAGACCAGGTACACTGAGACCTGAAGACCAGGTACACTGAGACCTGAAGACCAGGTACACTGAGACCTGAAGACCAGGTACACTACGTTAGACGGGTACGAGGAATAGTGCCCAGCTGAAGACTGCTGTGTGTTGTTGGCAGGTTGCAGACGCCATGTTGGAGCAACTGGACCCCGATGATGCCGGTAAGACTGCCACTGTTTTAATATTTAATTATATTATAAATACCGTTATATAATATGTAATTATATTATAGTTACTGTTATATTATAATGACTGTTATATAATATTCACACTCACTAGGTCATACATTGTTCTTCAGTCATTTCCTCAGATCCACACAGCAGACTTTGCTCAATTAGAGCAACGGCAGTTCAACCCCTGGTTCCGCTCGTCCATGTTGATGTGTCCTTGGGCAAGGCACTTAACTCTGACTGCTCCCGTTTGTGTTCTGCCTGCAGAGTTCATGCAGTTAATATTTTGTTCTATGAACGTTAGTTTGTCCTGATGGGCAGCTCCTCCCATCATGGTAGCTCCTCCCATCATGCTAGCTCCTCCCATCATGGTAGCTCCTCCCATCATGGTAGCTCCTCCCATCATGCTAACTCCTCGCATCATGGTAGCTCCTCCCATCATGGTAGCTCCTCCCATCATGGTAGCTTCTCCCATCATGGTGGCTCCTCCCATCATGCTAGCTCCTCCCATCATGGTGGCTCCTCCCATCAGTGTGTGTTTGAGTGTATGATGACACGTAGAGTTAAAGAGTTGTGAGTGGTCTCAGGACTAGTCAAGAGATGTGTACGTATATGTTTCCTTTTTCCTGCTTCATGTTTCCTGTTTCCTGCTTCATGTTTCCTGTTTCCAGCTTCATGTTTCCTGTTTCCTGTTTCCAGCTTCATGTTTCCTGCTTCCTGTTCCCAGCTTCCTGTTTCCTGCTTCCTGTTTCCTTCTTCCTGTTTCCTGCTCCATGTTTCCTGTTTCCTGCTTCCTGTTTCCAGCTTCCTGTTTACTTCTTCCAGCTTCCTGTTTCCTGCTCCATGTTTCCTGTTTCCAGCTTCATGTTTCCTGTTTCCTGCTCCATGTTTCCTGTTTCCTGCTCCATGTTTCCTGTTTCCTGCTTCATGTTTCCTGCTTCATGTTTCCTGCTCACTTCAGAAGTGTCTGAGAGAGACATCTACACGCGCTTCATGAAGAGCCACAAGTCCTATGACATCATCCCCACCAGCTCCAAGCTTGTGGTGTTTGACACCACACTGCAGGTGAGACACACAGGCAGACACACAGACAGACAGGCAGATAGACGGACAGACAGACACACAGGCAGACAGGTGACTTTTTATTTGCTCCGCCCCGATGCGCGCACACGCGAGACGGCGAGCGGAGACGCAACACGTAGAGACAGAGAGACATGCCGCTTCATAAAGGGACCTGACATTACTGCTGCTGCCCCCTGGAGGACAGAGACAGAATGACATGCTGCTGTGGAGACCTTTAGTTTAATAAAGGAACAAAGACGTCTTCATAAAGGGACCTGACATTACTGCTGCTGCCCCCTGGAGGACAGAGAGAGTTACAGGGGGGCGGGCAGAGATATCCTTTCTTTTTACTCAAACTCATATGCGTCACCACAAGAGCCACATATGGCTCGAGAGCCAGAGGTTCCCGACCCCTGAGGTAGATGGACAGACAGACACACAGGCAGACATGCAGACAGACAGAAAGACAGACGGACAGACAGACACACAGGCAGGGTTAGGGTTAGGGTTAGGGTTAACTGATTGTTTTTGTTTAGGTGAAAAAAGCGTTTTTCGCTCTGGTGGCCAACGGAGTGAGAGCTGCTCCCCTCTGGGAGAGCAAGACGCAGAGCTTCGTCGGTAAGTCATGACCCCATGAACTCATGACCTCAAGACCTCATGACCCAATGACCCAATGACCTCATGACCTCATGAACTCATAATAATAATAATAATAATAATAATACATAGTATTTGGAGGCGCCTTTCATGTCACCCAAGGTCACCTTACAATAAAATCGAACAGGATAAAAGTATGAGAGATAAAAACAACATTAAAACATTAAAACAGAACATCAACATAAAAACAAGTGAAGTGTACAGGATCCAGTTATGAAGAGTATGGCAGTTTGAACAGGTGGGTTTTTAGTTGGGACTTGAATGATGTGATGGAGTCTGATTGTCTTATGTGCGGGGGGAGGGAGTTCCAGAGCCTGGGTGCTGAGCAGCTGAAGGCTCGGACACCCATGGTACTGAGGATGTTTAACAGTCCAGAAGAGGATGAGCGGAGGGTGTGGGAGGGAGTGTATTCCTGAAGGAGGTCGGAGAGGTAAGTGGGGGCCAGATTATGAAGAGCTTTGTAGGTGAGGAGAAGGTTCTTGAAGTCGATCCGGTATTGTACAGGGAGCCAGTGAAGTTGGATGAGTACAGGAGTGATGTGGTCCGATGACTTGGTGCAGGTGATAATCCGGGCGGCCGAGTTCTGAATGATTTGCAGTCTGTTGATGAGTTTGGTGGGGAGTCCGGTGAGGAGGGCATTGCAGTAGTCGATGCGGGATGTAACAAATGAGTGGACCAGGATTTCGGTGCTGGACTGGGTGAGTGATGGGCGGAGTCTGTAGATGTTGCGGAGGTGGAAGAATGCAGTCCGGGTGATGTTTTTAATATGGGGTGCAAATAAAAGGGTGCTGTCCAGAATGACGCCGAGGCTCTTGACTTGGGGGGAGAAGGGTACAGGAAATCCGTCGATGATGATGGGTGGAGCTGTGGTGTGTTTGGATTTGGTGATGACGGATTTGGAGCCGATGAGCAGGGCCTCAGTTTTATTGCCGTTTAGTTTAAGGGAGTTCCTGCTCATCCAGCTCTGGATGTCTTCAAGGCAGGTGATGAGGGAGGTAGGAGGGATGGCAGCGGTCGGTTTTGATGAGATGTAGACCTGTGTGTCGTCGGCGTAACAGTGAAAATGACCCCATGACCTCATGACCTCATGATCCAATGACCTCATGACCTCATGACCTCATGACCCAATGACCTCAAGACCTCAAGACCTCATGACCCAATGACCTCATGACCCCATGACCTCATGATCCAATGACCTCATGACCTCATGACCTCAAGACCTCATGGCCCAATGACCTCATGACCTCATGACCTGTGTGTACCTCATGACCAGTGTGTGTACCTTGTGACCTGTGTGTACCTCATGAATCTCTCTGTGTATTTCAGGAATGTTAACCATCACAGACTTCATCAACATCCTGATCAGATACTATAAGTCCCCCATGGTAACACCCCCCCCCCCCACACACACACACACACACCCACACACACACACACACACACACACACACACACACAACCACACTCACACACACACACACACACACACACACACACACACACACCCACACACACACACATACACAACCACACACACACACACACACACACACACACACACACACACACACACACACACACACACACACACATACACACACACACACACACACACACACACACACACACACACACACACACACACACACACACACACACACACACACACACACACACACACACACACACACACACACAACCACACACACACACACACACACACACACACACACACACACACACAACCACACACACACACACACACACACACACACACACACACACTCACACACACATTCACACACACATACACACACACACAACCGCACACATACACACACACACAAACACATACACATACACATACACACACACACACACATATAGTCTCTTATTAAATTACACACATACACTCTCTGTCTCTCTCTCTCTCTCCCTCTCTCTCTCTGTCTCTGTCTCTCTCCCTCTCTCCCTCTCTCTCTCTGTCTCTCTCCCTCTCTCTCTCTCTCTCCCTCCCTCTCCCTCTCTCTCTCTCCCTCTCTCCCTCCCCCTCTCTCTCTCTCTCTCTCTCTCTCTCAGGTTCAGATCTACGAGCTGGAGGAGCATGAGATCGAGACGTGGAGAGGTAAAGATTCCGTTGATGTATTTCCTGTGTACCTGTTGGGGTCAGAGGGTCTGACCTCTGATCTCTGACTTGTGACCTGTGACCTGTGACCTCGTCCCCGTTAGAGCTCTACCTGCAGGAGACCTCCAAGCCTCTGGTCCACATTTCCCCTGGAGCCAGGTAGTGTGTGTGAGTGTGTGTTGTGCATGTGTGTGTGTGTGTGGTTGTGTGTGTGTGTGTGTGTGTGTATGTGTGTGTGTGTGTGTGTGTGTGGTTGTGTGTGTGTGTGTGGTTGTGTGTGTGTGTGTGTGTGTGTGTGTGTGTGTGTGTGTGTGTGGTTGTGTGTGTGTGTGTGTGTGTGTGTGTGTGTGTGTGTGTGTGTGTGTGGTGTGTGTGTGTGTGGTGTGTGTGGTTGTGTGTATGTGTGTGTGTGTGTGTGTGTGTGTGTGTGTGTGTGTGGTTGTGTGTGTGTGTGGTTGTGTGTGTGTGTGTGTGGTTGTGTGTGTGTGTGTGTGTGTGTGTGTGTGTGTGTGGTTGTGTGTGTGTGTGTGTGTGTGTGGTTGTGTGTGTGTGTGTGTGTGTGTGTGTGGTTGTGTGTGTGTGTGTGTGTGGTTGTGTGTGTGTGTGTGTGTGTGTGTGTGTGTGTGTGTGTGTGTGTGTGTGTGTGTGGTTGTGTGTGTGTGTGTGTGTGTGTGTGGTTGTGTGTGTGTGTGTGTGTGTGTGTGTGTGTGTGTGTGTGTGTGTGTGTGTGTGTGTGTGTGTGTGTGTGTGGTTGTGTGTGTGTGTGTGTGGTTGTGTGTGTGTGTGTGTGTGTGTGTGTGTGGTTGTGTGTGTGTGTGTGTGTGGTTGTGTGTGTGTGTGTGTGTGTGTGTGTGTGTGTGGTTGTGTGTGTGTGTGTGTGTGTGTGTGGTTGTGTGTGTGTGTGTGTGTGTGGTTGTGTGTGTGTGTATGTGTGTGTGTGGTTGTGTGGTTGTGGTTGTGTGTGTGTGTATGTGTGTGTGTGGTTGTGTGGTTGTGGTTGTGTGTGTGTGTGGCAGCGTTGAGCCTGGGCGCCCTGAGCCTGACTTCCTGTCCTCCAGCCTCTTTGAAGCCGTGCTCTCGCTCGTGGAGCATCAGATCCACCGGCTGCCGGTTCTGGACCCGGCCAGCGGCGCCGCGCTCTGCATCCTGACCCACAAGAGGATCCTGAAGTTCCTGCAGCTGTTTGTGAGTCTGCAGTCCGCCGTGAGCTCCAGGTTTAATGGGGACGCCACGTTCCACATCCAAATGTCTCAAAATGACAAATGAAATATGTTGTTGACTTGTGTTTTTACATTGCCAACAATAAACAACACTCTAACCCAGACATTTAATTAGATCCTCTTCGCCTCGTTGTGTTCCAGCTGCATGTCTTCAACTGCCACACGTTTATCCATCATCAGAAGATCTATTCATTCAAAACCAGATCTACTTCACATACTTCAATAGATGAATCCCTTTATTCAAATTAATAAATGTGATTACTTCATAAAAGATGGCGACAGACATTCAAAATGTTCCCCACAATCCTGAATAGAAGAAGATCACCGTCGCGCCCCCTGGTGGACAGACACGGCATTACAGCAGAAATGGTTGGAATGGCCCAGTGATGAGAGTGTGTGCGCGTGTGTTTGTGTGTGGTTGTGTGTGTGTGTGTGTGTGTGTGTGCGTGTGTGTGTGTGCGTGCCTGTGTTTGTGTGTGTTGGTGTGTGTGCATGTGTGTGTGTGTGTGCGTGTGTGTGTGTGTGTGTGTGTGTGTAGGTGTGTGAGATGCCCATGCCGGCCTTCATGCAGCAGACCCTGGAGCAGCTGTCTGTGGGGACGTACGCCCACATCGCCTTCGTCCACCCCGACACGCCGCTCATCACCGCGCTGTCCGTGTTCACGCAGCGCCGCGTCTCCGCTCTGCCCGTTGTCGACCACAACGGTAAACAACAACAACAACACATTATGGATGTGATGTGCGCTGTGTGCCCATGTCTCACCTGACCCCTGACCTCTGTCTGCAGGTAAAGTGGTGGACATCTACTCCAAGTTTGACGTCATTGTGAGTCAATGTAGAAACATTCTATTCCTGCTTGGTGTTGTGTTCACTGTCTGAGGAAGTAGAGGAAACCCGAGTGTCGCCCTGCAGAACCTGGCGGCGGAGAAGTCGTACAAGGACCTGGGCGTGACGGTGACCGAGGCGCTCCGCCACCGGTCCCGGGGCTTCGAAGGCGTGGTGAAGTGCAACAAGCGGGAGACGCTGGCGGCCATCGTGGAGCGCATCGTGCAGGCCGAGGTCCGCCTTTCAATCACAACTTTATTGTTTCCTGTTCATCTGAACAGTGATGAGGACATTCTGAATTACGATATGAAACTGATCGACTGACTTCATTGAGTTCTCCTGAGTGATGTTCACGCACACAACAATGGTGTGTGTGTGTGTGTGTGTGTGTGTGTGTGTGTGTGTGTGTGTGTGTGTGTGTGTGCAGGTGCACCGGCTGGTGGTGGTAGACCAGGCCTCCCGCGTGGTGGGCATCGTCTCTCTGTCCGACATCCTGCAGGCTCTGGTCTTGACCCCCGCAGGTCAATAATCTAGCTATTGTTATTATGATTGTTATGTTGTTGTTGTTGTTGTTGTCACATGGGGCTGGAGGAGCAGAAGGTGAACCCTCCTTCAATGAGCCGTGTCTTCAAGGTTTGAATGTTTAGTTAAAGACGTCCTAACCGTTTAATAATGATGGAATATGATATTTGATATCTCATAAATAATGTTGGTCTCTGTCTCTCTCTCTCTCTCTCTCTCTCTCTCCGTCTCTCTCTCTCTCCGTCTCTCTCTCTCTCAGACTGCCAGCGGAGACAGGCAGAGATACAGGAAGAGGGACAAGAAGAAAGACAGGAAGAGAGACAAGAAAAGAGACAGGAAGAGAGACAACAAGATAAACAGGAAGAGAGACAAGAAGAGGGACAGGAAGAGGGAGAGGAAGAGGGACAAGAAGAAAAACAGGAAGAGAAACAAGAAGAGAAACAACAAGATAAACAGGAAGAGAGACAGGAAGAGAGACAAGAAGAGGGAGAGGAAGAGGGACAAGAAGAAAAACAGGAAGAGAAACAAGAAGAGAAACAGGAAGAGAGACAGGAAGAGAGACAAGAAGAGGGAGAGGAAGAGAGACAAGAAGAGAGACAGGAAGAGGGACAGGAAGAGAATCAAGAAGAGGGAGAGAAAGAGGGACAAGAGGAGAGACAGGAAGAGAGACAAGAAGAGAGACAGGAAGAGAGACAAGAAGAAAGACAGGAAGAGGGAGAGGAAGAGGGACATGAAGAGAGACATGAAGAGAAACAGGAAGAGAATCAAGAAGAGAGACAGGAAGAGAGACAAGAAGAGGAACAGGAAGCGAGACAAGAAGAAAGACAGGAAGAGAGACAGGAAGAGGGACAGGAAGTGACACAGGAAGAGAGATAGACAGACTGAGAGACAGAGAGACAGAGACAGAGAGAGTGAGAGAGAGAAGGGGACGGATGGAGGAGAGGAATGAGGAGATATCTGCATGTATTCATGTGTTTATAAATATATATTTCTGTTGAAATGTGTGTCCTTTGTTCTCTTCATTATCATTGTTTTGATACGTGTCATATAAATGAGCTTTATTATTAACCACACAAGATACATCTTTAGATTAAACCTGAGACGAATAGTCAACAATCGAGCGTTAAGTATTACAACTACACAGAAAGGGTTAGGGTAGGGGTAGGGTTAGGGTTAGGGTTATGGTTAGGGTTAGGGTAGGGTTTATGGTAGGGCAGTGGTTCCCAAACTTTTTCTGTCAAGGCCCCCTTTGATGATATAGGAACATTGGACGACCCCCCCCCCCCCCCCCCCCCCCGCAACCCGCAACCCGACCCCAAATAGTTTTTTAATGAATTGCATTATCATGCATGAACTGTATAAAATATTTGTATTTCTTTCTAAAATAAGTACATATCACTTCACAGTTTATTCTTCAGTTTGTTTAACTGGGAAAAAATAGCAATAATAAAATATATATAAAATAAAAAATATATAAAATAATTTGTAAATACAATTAACTTAATTTCAAACAAAGTGCAAACAACATATACTGCATTTCCTCATATTGAACAGCAGGTTTTCTAAAAAAATAAAATAACAATTATGAACAAGCTGTGCAGGTCTACATGGACCATATTATTTTGTGATCATATTCCTATATATATATATATATATATATATATATATATATATATATATATATATATATATATATATATATATATATATATATATATATATATATATATAATGAATCACTGTCTTTTCAATGCACTATTTAAACATTACCAACTCATACATGGTTATTATATATGAAACATCAATTATTATATGATCAATATATTATATGTTTCACAATGTCTATTTAATACTATATTACATATAATATGTATAATATTACATATATTATTAATCATTACCCACTGTATATTTAATACACGGTTATTATTATATATCAGGGTAGGAAGTTTACATATTTTTGGGGGTTTATTTTTTGCCCCACTGACTCAAATCCAGGAGCATTTAAAAATAAATGCACTTTTAAAACTTGTGAAATAACATTTAACCTTTCTTCAAAAATAATATTACATTACATTACATCACATGTCATTTAGTAGACGCTTTTATCCAAAGCGACTTACAATAAGTGCATTTCAACCTAGAGTACAAACTAAGAACAACAAGAATACAGAAAGTAACATTTCCTCAACATAGTCAAACTACAAAATTACCATAATAAGAGCCATTCAAGTGCTACTAAAGTGCAAATCTGTGTTTCAATCCAGATATAGTCGAAAAAGGTGTGTTTTCAGTTTCCGGCGGAAGATGTAGAGACTTTCTGCTGTCCTGGTGTCAGTGGGGAGCTCGCTCCACCAATCAGGAGCCAGGACAGCAGACAGTCTGATGTAGTGATGAGCTCCAGGTGACGGAGTCACAAGTCGGTTGGCTGTTGCCGAGCGGAGCGAACGTGCCGGGGTGTACGGTGTGACCACATCCAGGATGTAGACGGGGCCCGATCCGTTCAGAGCACGGTACGCCAGAACCAATGTTCTGAAGAGGATGCTGCTCCACCGGTAGCCAGTGAAGAGAGCGGAGGAGAGGAGTGGTGTGGGTGAATTTCGGGAGGCTGAAGACCAGTCGAGCTGCTGCATTCTGGATGAGCTGCAGAGGCCGGATGGCCTTAGCAGGTAGACCAGCCAGAAGGGAGTTGCAGTAGTCGAGGTGTGAAATGACCAGAGCCTGGACCAGAGCCTGGACCAGAACCTGCACCACCTTCTGGGTCAGAAGAGGCCGTGTTCTCCAGATGTTGTGCAGCATGTACCTACAGGAACGCGCTGTCGCAGCGATGTTGGCCGTCAGGGAGAGTTGACTGTCTAGCGTCACCCCGAGGCTCCTGGCAGTCAGGGTAGGGGCCAATACGGAGCTGTTGAAGGTGGTGGTCAGGTCCTGAGTGGGGGAACCTTTCCCTGGAAGGAACAGTAGCTCGGTCTTGTCAGGGTTGATCTTCAGGTGGTGTGCAGACATCCACTGAGAGATGTCGGTCAGACAGGCAGAGATTCGCGCCGCCACCTGTGTTTCGGACGGTGGGAACGAGAAGATCAGCTGGGTGTCATCGGCATAGCTGTGGTAGGAGAAGCCATGCGAACGAATGACAGAGCCGAGAGAATTGGTGTACAGAGAGAAGAGGAGGGGACCCAGGACAGAGCCTTGAGGAACCCCAGTAGTGAGAGGAAGAGGAGGGGACCCAGGACGGAGCCTTGAGGAACCCCAGTAGTGAGAGGAAGAGGAGGGGACCCAGGACGGAGCCTTGAGGAACCCCACAGTGAGAGGACAGGGATCAGATACAGATCCTCTCCCAAGTTAAATGGTAAGTGCGGTCGGTCAGGTAAGAAGAGAAAAGAGCGAGTGCTGTGCCTGAGATCCCCAGGTCCTGAAGAGAAGAGAGAAGGATCAGGTGGTTCACGGTGTCAAATGCGGCAGAAAGGTCTAGAAAGATAAGGACAGAGGAGAGAGAGGTTGCTCTAGCAGAGTGAAGCTGCTCAGAGACAGCAAGGAGGGCCGTCTCTGTTGAGTGGCCAGCCTTGAATCCAGACTGGTGGGGGTCAAGAAGGTTGTTGCTGTGGAGATAGGAGGACACTTGGTTAAAGATAGCTCGCTCCAGAGTTTTGGAAAGAAAGGGAAGAAGAGAGACCGGTCTGTAGTTGCTGACTTCAGACGGGTGGAGGTGGTTTCTTTAGGAGACTGTTGACTCTCGCCTCCTTCAGAGAGTTGAGGAAACAGCCAGTTGAGAGGGAGCTGTTAATAAGATGGTGAGAAAGGTCAGAAGGTCAGGAGCAACAGCCTGGAGGATGCAAGACGGGTCGGGGTCAAGGGCGCACGTGGTCGGTCGAGCAGAGGTCACCAAGCTAAGAACTTGACTGGGAAACAGGGGGGTAAACGAGGAAAGAGAGGGGGGATGAATAAGTTGGTGTTGGTGAAGTGATAGAGGATGGATCAGTAAAGGAGGAGCGTATGTCGTCCATCTTGTTTGTAAAGTAGTCGACAAAGTGGCAAAAGGGAGGAAGGAGGAGGGGGACTCGGGGGATCAAGGAGGTTGGAAAAGATAGAGAAGAGTTTTTTGGGGTTGGAGAAGGAAGACTGAATTTTGGTCAGGTAGAAAGAGCTTCTGGCTGCAGAGATAGATGAGAGAAGGAGGAGAGAAGAGATTGATAGCAGAGCAGGTCTTCCGCTTGATTCGATTTGCGCCATTTCCTCTCCGTCGCTCGCAAGTTGGCTCAAGAGCACCGAGTCAGACGACCAGGGAGAGGAGAGGATTTGCGAACCGATCGTATCTTAAAAGGACAAAGCAAATCAAGAGATGAAGACAGGGACGAGAGGAGAGTGTCTGCGGCAGAGTTAGGCTGCATGAGTGAGAAGGAGTCAGAGGAGGGGAGAGCAGATAGGACAGAGGAGGTCAGAGAGGAGGGACAGAGGAGGCCAGAGAGGAGGGACAGAGGAGGCCAGAGAGGAGGTACAGAGAGGAGGTACAGAGGGTGTGAATGTTGCGGTGTACAGGTACAGAGTCAGTAGATACGGGTGGGTTATCAGTACCAGAGAGTGAGAGAGAGTAAGAGATGAAGTAGTGGTCAGAGACATGCAGAGGAGTTACAGTGAGATTAGAGGTAGAGCAATTTCTAGTAAAAATGTAATCAAGGTGGTTGCCGGCTTTGTGAGTAGGAGGGGAGGGACTGAGTGAGAGGTTAAAGGAAGACAGTAAGAGTAAGAGATCACATGACTTCTCAGTCAGGATGTTCAAGTCACCAGAAGGATGAGCGGGGGGCCGTCCTCCGGGAAGTTGGACAGGAGGACGTCCAGCTCCTCCAAGAAGTCTCCCAAAGAACCAGGGGGACGGTAGAGAACAACAATGTGTAGCTGAACCGGATGAGTAACCGTCACAGCATGAAACTCAAAAGTCAGTGGGGTAAAAAGTGGAAGCGGGGAGAGAGAGAAACACCATTTGGGGGAGATGAGTAAACCTGTACCTTCCCCCCGACCAGAGGGTCTGGGTGTGTGACTGAAGGAGAAGGCCGAGGAGAGAGCAGCCGGTAGACGTGTTGTCAGGTGAGATCCAGGTCTCAGTGAGAGCAGGAAGTCAAGCGACTGCTCCACAGCAAAGCCAGAGATGAAGGCGGCCTTGCGGTTGGCAGACTGACAGTTCCAGAGGCTCACCCTAACCCTAACCCTCCTGTGACAAGGTGCTGGGTGTGAGTAGAACGGGTAGGAAGGATAAAAGAGGAGTGGTTCCGGTACGCGAACGAACGAGACCTATAGTAACTACGAGTAGAAATATGCACAGGTATGGAAAACACACACATATTCACAAAGTGGTGTAGTACTCAGCCACCCACGAAGACTCCAACGAAAGACTCCTGTGTCTTTGTCCTCCGAGTCTTGACTCCAACGAAAGACTCCTATGTCTTTGTCCTCCGAGTCTTCGTCCTATGACTCACACAACGCCTCAGCTGACGCTTCAACACCCGTTCGGTTATGAACAGATGTGCTAATTACCTCCAGCTGCGTTAAACACCTCCCCTTTCACTTTGCTATTGAAATTAGGCTCTATTGAAACCAGGT
>CM070097.1:0-15000 GCA_036178185.1 Liparis tanakae
ATAGCTTCACTTATCATTATATCCAATGGCTTTGTTAACATTGGACCTATCGTTTAGGTTCGGTGGTCACTTTTGTGTTTTACACAAAAGTCAAAATGGCCGAAAATTAAAGTAGGCGGAGCTTAGGGTCCTAAGAGGCTTTTTTGTAGAGCAGGTCCTAGAGGTCTAGAAAATCTGGGTTTTAAGTTAATCAGACATTCTGGGTGAGGGGCGTCACCGGTCAAACTTCTAGGTGGCGCTAGAGAGCAATTTTTGAAAGACGCATTTCAATTCAATTCAATTCAATTCAATTCAATTCAGTTTATTTGTATAGCCCAGTTTCACAAATTACAAATTTGTCTCAGAGTGCTTTACAATCTGTACACATAGACATCCCTGACCCAAAACCTCACATCGGACCAGGAAAAACTCCCAAATAACCCTTCAGGGGGAAAAAGGAAGAAACCTTCAGGAGAGCAACAGAGGAGGATCCCTCTCCAGGATGGACAGATGCAATAGATGTAATGTGTACAGAAGGACATATTTAGAGTTAAAATACATTCAAGGAATCTGACAGAGTTTATCAATAGTTCATATTTAGGCATATTCCACGATGGAGAGTTTGGAGACCTCCCAAGTGGAGGAGTGGGCGGAGTCCCAGCAGGGCAGTGGCACAGCTGGCGACAGGAACTCACGATCCAACCATCGAAGGTCCATCAGCAGATGGAATCTATGCGTCTCATAGGGTCCGATGACCCCATGAGACGTGAAGTCAGAAGGACTCCGGGAGAAAGCAGAGTTAGTCATGTGTGATGGAGAGATGAAGATTCATCCATAGGAGAAAGAAAAGAGGAGAGAGGTGCTCAGTGCATCCTAAACATCCCCAGCAGCTATAAGCCTATACCAGCATATCCAGGGGCTGGACCAGGGCAAACCTGATTCAGCCCTGACTATAAGCTCTGTCAAAGAGGAAAGTCTTCAGTCTACTCTTGAATGTGGTGACTGTGTCTGCCTCCCGGACTGAAGGTGGAAGCTGGTTCCATAAAAGAGGAGCTTGATAACTAAAGGCTCTGGCTCCCATTTTACATTTTAAGACTCTCGAACTACAAGTAGCCCCAAGATTTAGTGAGCGCAGCTCTCTGGTGGGCGATACGGTACTACAAGCTCTTTAAGATATGATGGTGCATCACCAATTAAGGCTTTGTAAGTTAAGAGAAGAATTTTAAAAGTGATTCTTGATTTTACAGGGAGCCAGTGCAGAGCAGCTAGTGCAGGAGTAATGTGATCTCTTTTCTTAGTTTTAGTGAGAATACGAGCTGCAGCATTCTGAATCAACTGGAGGGACCTAAGAGATTTATTAGTGCAGCCTGATAATAAGGAGTTGCAGTAATCCAGTCTCGAAGTAACGAAGCGTGAACCAATTTCTCTGCATCTTTTTGAGACAAGATGTGCCTGATTTTTGAAATATTACGTAGATGGAAGAATGCAGTCCTTGAGATTTGCTTTATGTGGGAGTTAAAGGACAAGTCCCGATCAAAGATAACGCCGAGATTCTTTACAGTGGTGTTGGATGCTAGAGTAATGCCATCTACAGAAATCACATCACCAGATAATTGATCTCTGAGGTGCTCAGGGCCGAGTAGAATTACTTCGGTTTTGTCTGAGTTTAACATCAAGAAGTTGCCGGTCATCCATGTTTTTATGTCACTAAGACATGCTTGAATTTTAGTGAGTTGGTTAGTCTCCTCTGGTTTTATCGATAGATATAGTTGAGTATCATCTGCATAACAATGAAAATTTATAGAGCGTTTCCTGATAATATTGCCCAAAGGAAGCATGTATAAGGTAAATAGAATTGGTCCGAGCACAGAACCTTGTGGAACTCCATGACTAACGTTGGTGGTCATTGAGGCTTCATCGTTTACAAATACAAACTGAGATCGATCTGATAAATAGGATTTAAACCAACTTAGGGCGGTGCCTGAAATACCAATCGACTGCTCCAGTCTCTGTAATAGGATGTTATGGTCAATGGTGTCGAATGCAGCACTAAGGTCTAACAAGACCAGTACAGAGAGAAGTCCTTTATCTGCTGCCATTAAGAGGTCATTCGTAATCTTCACAAGTGCTGTCTCTGTGCTGTGGTGTTTTCTAAATCCTGACTGAAACTCTTCAAATAAACTATTCTGATGTAGAAAGTCACACAACTGATTTGCGACCACTTTCTCAAGGATCTTAGAGAGGAAGGGAGGTTAGAGATCGGTCTGTAGTTAGCCAAAACCTCTGGATCCAGAGTGGGCTTCTTCAGGAGAGGTTTAATTACAGCTACTTTGAAGGAATGTGGTACGTGGCCTGTTAACAAAGACACATTAATAATATCCAAAAGAGAGCTGCCAATTAAAGGCAAAACATCTTTAAGCAGCCTAGTCGGGATAGGGTCCAAGAGACAGGTAGACGTGTTAGAAGTAGAAACCATTAAAGATAATTGGTCACGGTTGATGGGAGAAAAGCCATCTAAATATATACCAGGACATACAGGGGTTTCCAAAGCCATTCCACTTGAGGACAGATTGGCACTGGTTAAGGGCAAGAGATTATTAATCTTGTCCCTAATAGTTAAAATCTTCTCATTGAAGAAGTTCATAAAGTCATTACTACTGAGGTCTATAGGAATACTGGGCTCCACAGAGCTGTGACTCTCTGTCAGCCTGGCTACAGTGCTAAAGAGAAACCTGGGGTTGTTCTTATTCTTCTCTATTACTGATGAGTAATATTCTGCTCTGGCATTGCGGAGGGCCTTCTTATAAGTTTTAAGACTATCTCGCCAAACTAAGCGGGATTCTTCCGATTAGTTGAACGCCAAATGCTTTCAAGCTTTGTGACGTTTGCTTTAATGTGCGGGTCTGAGGGTTATACCAGGAGCAAACCTTCTCTTCCTCACTGTCTTCTTCTTCAGAGGGGCTATCGAGTCCAGTGTCATTCTCAGTGAGCCTGTGGCACTATCAACAAGATGATCAATCTGGGACGGACTAAAGTTAGACCAGGAGTCCTCTGTTATATTGAGACATGGTATTGAATCAAGTGCAGAATGAATCGCTTCTTTAAATTTAGCTACAGCACTGTCAGTTAGACATCTGGTGTAGAAACTTTTGACTAGCGGTGTACACTCCGGTAGTATAAACTCAAAAGTTATAAGGCTGTGGTCTGACAGAAGAGGATTCTGTGGGAAGACCTTCAAATGCTCAATGTCAACGCCATATGTAAGAACAAGATCGTGGCCAAAGCTGTGAGTGGGTTTCTGTACTCTCTGACGAAAGCCGATCGAGTCCAACAATGAGATGAATGCAGTACCTAGGCCATCATTATCAACATCCACATGAATATTAAAATCTCCTACAATAATAACTTTATCAGTTTTAAGAACCAAACTTGATATAAATTCTGAAAATTCTGATATAAACTCTGAATATGGACCGGGTGGCGTACAGAATCACAAATAGAATCGGCTGTAATGTTTTCCAGGTTGGATGTGAAAGACTAAGAACAAGGCTTTCAAATGAGTCGTAATTTAATTTAGGTTTAGGATTTATTAAAAGGCTCGAGTCAAAGATGGCTGCTACTCCACCTCCTCGACCGGTGTCTCGAGGAATGTGAGTATTAACATGACTTGGAGGAGTCGACTCATTTAGGCAGACATATGCTTCATGGCGCAGCAGGTTTCAGTTAGACAACATAAATCAATGTGATTATCTGTTATTAAATCATTTAGTAACACAGCTTTAGATGACAGAGATCTAATATTTAGGAGACCACATTTAATAGTCCTGTTTTGTTGCACTGCTGAAATAATGGTGTTAACTTGTATAAGGTTATTGTGTACGACTCCTCTTGTGTTTACTTTAGATTTATTTAATTTAAGTGGCCGTGGGACAGACACAGTCTTCACAGTCTCTATTCTAGAGTAATGGATGGGTAACTGCTTGACAAGAAGAGCAGAGAAGGGTGTTAAACTACAACTCTGCTCCCGGTTCCTGATCTGAACCCCGGATTGTCATGGATTAGGTCCGGTGATCAACGTGGTCATATTCGCAGAAATGAGACGCGCTCCTTCCAACGTGGGATGGACGCCGTCCCTCCTCATGGTCTATGTCATCTGGCTATTTTCACCAATCCTGACACACTTGCCAAATTTGGTGAGTTTTGGGATATGATACGTACCCCCAATATGCCCCCAATGTTCAAAAATAAAAAGCGGAATAATAATAAGAACTCTAACAATTTCAATAGGGTCCTCTCGGACAGTTTCGCTGTCGCTCGGACCGTAATAAGAACTCTAACAAGTAACATACTAAAAAAGCTAAGCTCCAGACCCTTCAGAAAGCTTTTTTAGCAACATGCTAATTAGATGAAACTGCTAAATCCTTGTAGATCATTTCCTCCTTGAAGAGCATTTTGTGGCCTATACTTAATTCCAATATATTTGAAAAAATAATAAAAAACAATTTATAAATAAATCAATGGCGCCATCTAGTGCATTTTAATGCAAGGAAAAGTGTGTTAAAGTGGCAAGTATGAGTCAATGTCACTGTTCAGTGGATGCGAATCATACTGACACCAGGCCTATATTCCCTGCATCAAGAGAACTTGATGCAGTGTGAAACGGTAACTGCATGTAGGTCCTGTGGCTTAGTGGGTTGAAGCCCGTGTTTGATGTACACAAGGTCATGCGTTCTAGTCCCAGCACCCAGCAGTGATGACTAAATATTGGCAAAAAAACTTGCCAAAAATGACTTGAGAAGAATCGTTTCACAGTTCCACGCCAATGAATGCCTCAAGAATTGATCGTGTTACTTGTTTTTTTACTTTTGGTAGAGAAGATAACTTTAAGCATTGTGAAAATGAAATGTCATGCAGGTCCTGTGGCTTAGTGGGTTGAACGCTGTGTTTGGTTCAAGACCTGTGACTAAATAAAAAACATCAACTCCCACAATTGCCTCTAGAATTGTATTGTTTATTTTATTGTTTTTTTAAGTTTTGGTAGAGAAGACAACTTGATGCGTTGGTTAGGTAATAACCTGTTTAATATTACTTTTTGTCGTCTGATGAAGGTCTATAGTGACCGAAAATGTTTGCAACCTTTTTAGTTTGTTCATTTTATTTTGCTGAGTGAATGAAAAAGTTAAAAACGACGATGGGACCATCGACAACGACACCAGCAGCCTCCGGTACGTTGTTAAAGACTTTCTTTAACCCGGAGAGAAGATGTTTCTCACTGCTTTGAGCACAATGGTTGATCCTGAGGAGCCAGCGCCTAAGATGGCCACGGGTGAGCGCCAATCGTCTTCATCCCTGAGGACAAAGGCCGCCCAGCAGGTGATTGCCGGGGGGCACAGGAGCCCCCCTCCCCCGAGCCCGGAGAAAGCCAGGTGCTCGTGCTTGTTCACCGCTCCCCCTACCTCCAGTCTCCGCGCGTGTCCGTGGAGCTCATTCGGCCGGCGACTGCAGTGACCCTCCTCGCCACCAGGGGGTGATGACAACAGCCCAGCAGCGGTACGAGTGAGCAGGGATCACAGTACCGGACCTCGTCGACGCAGGACGTCTGAAGTCTCCATGCAGCCCTGAACGCACCATCTCCATAATACCATGCAGGACAGAAAGAAGGATCATGTGTCACACTGTAGTACTGTCATCTTTTGGGTGTGATGTATGTCATTTACCACTAGGTGGCAGTGTAGGACCATGTATCACTTCAATCATTATTGTTGTGAGGCTGTTGCGGCCCTGAGGAGAGGTGGGGGACAGGTGGGGGACAGGTGGGGTACGGACCGTACATTGGGTCCCTCTTTGTGGAAACACAGTGGGGGGCCCCCAACCCGCCCTAACCTAACCCGAGGACACACACTCGGTCACCAATAGAACGAGGACACACACTCCGTCACCAATAGAACAAGGACACACACTCCTCTGGTTCAAGGTGACAACAGGCCTCCGGTGCCACGCCCCTCCAGAGGAGGGCGCCAGAGAGGAGCCGGCCAGGCGCCGAAGGACTCGGAACGCGATGCGATAACGGCAGCAGCGTGCGGACGTGGACGTCACCCCGCAGGTCCAACAGGGCAAGGTGAGAGCAGGTGTGTCTGCTTCCTGGCCGCCGATTGGACGACCATGGGCTCCGTGTCGTCTCAGGCTCGTTGTTTTCCAGACGGCCGAGCGTTACGTAACAAGGAGAGCAGTGTCAGTCAATCAGTGACACCTGCTGAGTGTGTGAGTGTGTGTGTGTGTGTGTGTGTGTGTGTGTGTGTGTGTGTGTGTGTGTGTGTGTGTGTGTGTGTGTGTGTGAACAAGTGGCTGTGTGTGTGGGTGTGTGTGTCTGAGCGAGTGACAGTGTGTGTGTGTGTGTGTGAACAAGTGGCTGTGTGTGTGGGTGTGTGTGTCTGAGCGAGTGACTGTATGTGCGTGTGTGTGTGTGCATGTGTGTGTGTGTGAACAAGTGACTGTGTGTGTTTGTGTGTGTCTGAGCGAGTGACAGTGTGTGTGTGTGTGTGTGTGTGTGTGTGTGTGTCTGAGCGAGTGACAGTGTGTGTGTGTGTGTCTGAGCGAGTGACTGTGTGTGACAGTGTGTGTGTGTGTCTGAGCGAGTGACAGTGTGTGTGTGTGTGTGTGTGTGTGTGTGTGAACAAGTGACAGTGTGTGTGACAGTGTGTGTGTGTGTCTGAGCGAGTGACAGTGTGTGTGACAGTGTGTGTGTGTGTGTGTGTGTGTGTGTGTGTGTGTGTGTGTGTCCACATGAGGCGTGCTCTCCTCTGCTTCAAGAAGCTTCTTGGTGTGGAACAGGGTTAGGGTTAGCCGTCTGTGACCTGGGACACGTTGACGGATCGTCGGCCGGGTTCAACTTCAAAGGAAATGTTCAAGTTTCATTTGTTTTATTGTTTGACATAACGTTTTAAAAACCTTCTTTTCTTCTTCATTTCTTCCCCATAGTGTGTAGCTTCATGTTCTGGCATTATGTATTCCTTCACCTTCGCTAACCCTAACCCTGACCCTGACCCTGACCCTAACCCTGACCCTGACCCTGACCCTAACCCTGACCCTAACCCTGACCCTAACACTGACATCTACGGGAGTATTTTTCTTGGAGGCCTTTCTGGCCACGAGGAAATATACAAACCTGGGTTAACTAACACCTGCCCTCCTAATCCCATCAGCTCAATGAATAATCTCACTAATCTTTTGATAAGAGTGAATCCAGGAGGTGGGAGACACATTTGGGTATTTACAAGTCTGACTTATCACTGAGGTGATAAGGATAAGTGTGTTCCTCTAGCAGGCTCTACGGTGTCTCTGTTCAGCTCTTCTGTCCCTGTATGAGACGCTCTGCAGCTCGGACATCTAAAGGTTTCTAAAGGTGTCGTTGTTCTTCCTTCAGTAGCTCGTCGGTTCCCTCTGAAGAACAGCCATGAGGCGTCTTCCTCGAGCCCTCACCCTGTCCTTCTTTCCATTTTGCTCCTTTATGTTTAGGGTTTGTTTTATTCTGGCACAAATCTATATACAATAACTAGGAGGACACAAATCCCATATAAATCCCTAAACCACAAATGCCGTACTTAAACTGAAGGTGTAAATCTCCTGAACAAATATGTGGTTCATTTGTATCTATTTCTTAGAGACTGTGATTCTCTAAGCCAGATGGATCTGTAGTTTTACAGTAAATACGGGATCATTTACCTTCTCTCTGTTCACGGGAGCTCGGGTTCAGTTAGTCTTCTAACAAACACAACCTCCGTCAGCTGTAACACTTCTCGTACTTTAACTAAAACGCACAAAGACGACAGTGAGGAGTCCAAAAAGTTGGGATTGGTGTGGGCGTAAAAACAAAAGCACGAGCTACAGAAACCAGACCTATCCCAAACACTGACAGTTGTGTCTTTCACAGTATGCATGTTATGTCGTTGGACAACACTAACATGCACGACTTGTGTGTAATAGTGTAATAACATGCAGGTGTTCTCAGACCCCCTCTGTGACCTTCAGCTTGCTCAGCAGCTAGCAGCCGGTGAAGGGTTAATGTGTGCCAGACGCCGTCCGCTCTGACACTCATCCACCACTGTTAGTCATTTCAGGAACAGGAGAAATCTACCCCGGACTCTTTTCTATTTCTATAATGTAATATTTAAAATCCCCAAAAAGGACTAATGGTGCCTTCAGGGAGATTATTTCATATAATAAATAAATGACATGCACGTTTAGTTTTTAATTCGACCAGTCCTCGTCATTAAAAACAAAATGTAAACACTGCACGGCGTCAGTGATGTCATCAGAAGAACCGCGTGGCCTGACAGTTTGTCAAAAAATAAACAAACTAATTATAATGCGCTCCCACTGAACAGCAACACTCAGTAGTTGTCATGCTTTTATTTTCTTAGCTGAATCAGCAAGTTAGTTCCCGTTTTTTAAATGTCTCAAAGGAAGCAGAGTGGAACCACTTGATACTGCTGGTCTCAAACCTTCATCAACTCCTTCTCATCTTCATCACCTCCTTCCATGACTCGACATCCTTGATGAACGAGTCCTGGCCAGTAAACATTGACTAATAACATTTCAATTTATATAGCGCTTTTCTAAGTACACACACACACCCCGGTGGTGGTAAAGATGAGTTGGCTTCTGTTTAACAAGCCGTAACTCTGGAGCGATGAGAGGGTTAGGGTGAGAAACCGTCTTAGTGAATCGGTTGGTCCCGTGAGATCGGAAGATGTCACTCAGCCATTATTTATCTTCAAGCCTCCAGCTGGCTTTTCGTCTTGGCTTTTGGAGCACAAGGGAAAGGTTTGCCTTCAAGAATTCCTGCCAGCAATCTCCTGTTGTCAGGCGGCGCCAACGGCAACCAGAAGGAGCTGAGGAAAACCAGTTATCATGTTTAGTTGAACAAAATGAAGAAGAAACACGGACAGCGAGATATGCCAATCACCCGGTATCGCCACCCTAAATAAAGCATGTCCTACATTATGGGCTGTTGGACTCTAAATTACCATCATTTACTAAATTAAACCCCCTGGTAGTCAAGAGAGATTATTCAATTCAGTTTATTTTGTTCAGCCAAACATAACAAATTACAAATTTGTCTCAAAGGAATTTACAATCTGTCCACATACGACATCCCTAACCTTTGACCGGTTCAGGAACAACTCCCAAGAAATAAAAAATAAAACATTTCAAGAGGAAAAATGATAAGAAACCTTCAGAAGAGAACAGAGGAGGACCCCTCTCCAGATGAACAATAGATGTCATGTGACCAAAAGGAATCCTTACAGAGTAACAACACATCCAATGAGTGTGACAGACTGTATAATAGTTGGTAGTCGGCATGGACCACGATCCAGACCTCCATGATCCATCAGATGGATGTAGGTAGAAAGGAGGAGTGGGCGGGGCTTCAGTAGGACCATGACATCAGACCAGCAGGTCCAATGGACCCAATGAGACATGAAGTCACAAGGAGAGAGGAGAGGAAGCAGAGTTAATAATGTGATGGAGAGATGAAGATTCATCCATAAGGAGGGAGGAGAGGAGAGAGGAGCTCAGTGAATCCTAAACGTCTATAAGGAGAGAGGAGAGGAGAGAGGAGCTCAGTGTATCCTAAACGTCTATAAGGAGAGGAGAGAGGAGAGAGGAGCTCAGTGTATCCTAAACGTCTATATGGAGTGAGGAGAGCAGAGAGGAGCTCAGTGTATCCTAACGTCCATAAGGAGAGAGGAGAGAGGAGCTCAGTGTATCCTAAACGTCCATAAGGAGAGAGGAGAGGAGAGAGGAGCTCAGTGTATCCTAAACGTCCATAAGGAGAGAGGAGAGGAGAGAGGAGCTCAGTGTATCCTAAACGTCCATAAGGAGAGAGGAGAGAGGAGAGGAGAGAGGAGCTCAGTGTATCCTAAAGGTCCATAAGGAGAGAGGAGAGAGGAGCTCAGTGTATCCTAGAGGAGAGAGGAGCTCAGTGTATCCTAAACGTCCATAAGGAGAGAGGAGAGAGGAGCTCAGTGTATCCTAAACGTCTATAAGGAGAGAGGAGAGAGGAGAGGAGCTCAGTGTATCCTAGCGTCCATAAGGAGAGAGGAGAGAGGAGCTCAGTGTATGCTAAACGTCCATAAGGAGAGAGGAGAGAGGAGCTCAGTGTATCCTAACGTCCATAAGGAGAGAGGAGAGAGGAGCTCAGTGTATCCTAAACGTCCATAAGGAGAGAGGAGAGAGGAGAGGAGCTCAGTGTATCCTAACGTCCATAAGGAGAGAGGAGAGAGGAGCTCAGTGTATCCTAAACGTCCATAAGGAGAGAGGAGAGGAGAGAGGAGCTCAGTGTATCCTAAACGTCTATAAGGAGAGAGGAGAGAGGAGAGGAGCTCAGTGTATCCTAGCGTCCATAAGGAGAGAGGAGAGAGGAGCTCAGTGTATCCTAAACGTCCATAAGGAGAGAGGAGAGGAGAGAGGAGCTCAGTGTATCCTAAACGTCCATAAGGAGAGAGGAGAGAGGAGCTCAGTGTATCCTAAACGTCCATAAGGAGAGAGGAGAGGAGAGAGGAGCTCAGTGTATCCTAAACGTCCATAAGGAGAGAGGAGAGGAGAGAGGAGCTCAGTGTATCCTAGCGTCCATAAGGAGAGAGGAGAGGAGAGAGGAGCTCAGTGTATCCTAGCGTCCCCCCTCCTCTCAGCCTCTAGCAGCGTCTCTATGTCTGGTTCAGGTCCAACTATCAGACCATCAGGAGGAAAGTCTTCATTCTCTATGAGAGGGCGGAGCCTTAGGACTGAAGGTGGAGCTGGTTCATAAAAGAGGAGGAGCTTGATACCCGAAGGTGGCTGCCATGCAGCTTTAACACATGAAGCATGGACTTCTATACAACCAGAGGAGTCGCCCCCTGGTGGTCAGGAGAGATAATCCAATCACGTATTCTGTGTCAACACGTGTTACTCAGGGAAGACGTCGTCATGCCAACGCGCGGCTGTAGGGAGGCCTGCACTAGATCTCACGCGTTGTGTTTTCTTCAGACAACCAGGTGGTCCTCTCACTTATTTTGTGTTAATAAGGAGCAACGCTGCTGACAATGGGAATCGTGTTACTCTATCTCCTCAGATAGGAGCGCTCCGCAGCCATAAAGATAAGATGCTTCAGTCAACCTGGAACAAAGCAGCTGTTGCTTTGAAGCTCTTTCCCTATAGGCAGCCGCCTTTGTTCAGTGTGTTATTGTGTGTTGTTGTTTTTTGTTGTTCCTATTGCGTGGGGTCAACACATAATTCCCTCAATCAATTCATTTAGTGTGTTCCTTCCATTGGAAAGATGGAGCAGAGTGTCAGATTTCATTCAATTACAATGAGGCCAAATGAACGCTCAGGTGGTAAGACCCGCCCGACACTCCACCTCTACCAGAGGAGATGGTGCTGCCACCAGGGCAGAGGTCAGGGAGCACACACACACACACACACACACCTATTCAAAGGAACAGTCACTCCCACCGTCAGAACACTGTCAATCAGTACGGAGCAGCGGGGCAGGCGGCGCTCTGCTTCACACCACCAGCTCTGCCAGAGGAGGACGCCTGTGTGACGCTCTGCTGGACATGGACATGCAGAAGAGGGAACGCTCCGCTGGGGACTATGTTGTGCAGAGGAGGGTTCTGGATGAGGTCCGTCTGGATGAAGTGGCACAAAAAGGGACATGGGCCCCCAAAGCGACGCTGGCTGAGCGGGCGAAGGAGTCCCTGAGGTGAGAGGGGCATCTGGCCTCACACGTCTCGGGTCAATCCAGTGAGGGGAGTGAGGAGGTACCTTACAGCATAAATGATCAAATACTGTCAGCAGACATAACATAATCAATGTGCTCCATGTTTGTATTAATGAGGCTCTGAGGTCTGTGTCAACAAACCCCTCTGCTTCAACATTCATAATCTATTCATGAATGGATGTAAGACCTGCTGAAACGTCACCACTTCACCACTAGAGGCGCTGTTGTGGTAGTCACATGACCTCAGACATGACACTTCACCACTAGTCACTGTTATGGTAGTCACATGACCTCCTAGACGTGACACTTCACCACTTCACCACTAGAGGTGCTGTTGTGGTAGTCACATGACTTCCTAGACGTGACACTTCACCACTTCACCACTAGAGGCGCTGTTGTGGTAGTCACATGACCTCCTAGACGTGACACTTCACCACTAGAGGCGCTGTTGTGGTAGTCACATGACTTCCTAGACATGACACTTCACCACTTCACCACTAGAGGCGCTGTTGTGGTAGTCACATGACCTCCTAGACGTGACACTTCACCACTGACATTAATAGGCATTATTATAGGAGGCGTCCTTTGATGAATGCATTATGAAGTTGTAAAATGAGCTTCTACGTTTATTTGTTTCTGTCCAACAACGAGAGCCCCACGCCGTTGTCCGAGGTCGGCGTGTTGTGGGAACGTCCGTCGGGCCACGGCCAGCCGATAAAGACGTGGCAGGTGTTTCGGTTCACGAGTCTCTTCCATCGTATTTAACCACAACATAACTCTTCTTTGTTATTTCTTTCTAAAATAAAAATGTTTTTCAGGACTTAACACACGATAACATTATGATATTTCTTTACCGTGCATATGTAACACTCACGACCCCGGGGGGAGCAAATGAAAAGTGGAACCGGCGCTCAGACTAAGGCGTGTCGCCGCAGGTGTTCGGCGCCTCGGCTGAAGCAGGCGGCGCTGAGCTGGATCCCCGTCCTGGGCTGGCTGCCCCGCTACTCCTTCAGGGAGAACGCCATCGGGGACCTGGTCTCCGGCTGCAGCGTGGGCATCATGCATCTGCCTCAGGGTTGGTGACACCACACCTCCCACACGGCCACGTCAGAAGGAACATGCAGACGTTGTGGGACTTGCCCTGATTCTGTCTGTGATGCAAGAGTTCACTTCATTCAGTTTCATTTGTACTTTCCAATAACACAATTTACACATTCGCCCTAGCCAGGGGTCGTGACCTCTGGCTCCAAGCCCCATCTGACTCTCCGGTGACGCATACAGCTCTTTTGAGTTTGAGTTAGAAAAAAAAATCTCCGCCCGCCCCCCTGTACCTATCTCTGTCCTCCAGGTGGCAGCAGCAGTCAGGTCCCGTCTTAGAGACGTCTCTGTTCTTTATTAGACGTCTGTTGTCAGTCGTCTCACAGCAGCGTCTCTCTGTCTCTACGTCTTGACGCGTAGACTACCAAAAGAAAGCAGATCAGGGCTGTCGGGGGTGAAGGTCAAAGTTCATGAAAGAGACAACATGTGGGACAGGTTCTGGGTGGTGGTGCTGTCTTTGTCCCCTTGTCCCGTGACTCGTGTCATGTCCCCAGGCATGGCCTACGCCCTGCTGGCCTCCCTGCGCCCGGTCTTCGGCCTCTACACGTCGCTCTACCCGGTGCTCGTCTACTTCATCTTCGGCACCTCCAGACACATCTCCATCGGTGAGCGTCCTCAGGAAGCGCCGCGTGTTGGAACAGCGCCCCCCAGAGGCTCCTGAGAGGGCCGCTGGGGGATGATGATGATGATGATGATACATCGGAGATGAAGAGGGGTTGTCTCTTCGAGAGCAGCTTTCACTCTGGTGTCACGCCCCAGAGACGTCTTCACACACGTGTTCATGCTGATTCAGTTTGAACAAAATACGCTCTTTTTGTCGCAGGTGGTATTTGATAGATTTGAGAGAGAAAGCAGAATCTTTAATTTAGTGATTGATTGAAAGTCAAAGAAATGTTGAGATTTATCGCTGGTGTCTCATAAAGCTGGAGTTACGAGAGCAAAGACAGTAACCTGCCTGTGTGTGTGTGTGTGTGTGTGTGTCTCTGTGTGTGTCTCTGTGTGTTTGTGTCTCTGTGTGTGTGTGTTTTTATGTGTGTGTGTGTGTCTCTGTGTGTGTCTCTGTGTGTGTGTGTGTATATATGTGTGTCTCTGTGTGTCTGTGTGTGTGTGTGTGTCTCTATGTGTGTCTCTATGTGTTTGTGTCTCTGTGTGTGTGTGTGTTTGTATGTGTGTGTGTGTCTCTGTGTGTGTGTGTGTGTGTGTGTGTGAGCAGGTACCTTTGCCGTGATCAGCATCATGATCGGCAGTGTGACGGAGCGTCTCGCTCCAGATTCGTCCTTCATGGTGAACGGCACCAACGAGACAGGAAGTGTGGACCTGGACGCCCGCGACGCCTTCCGGGTGGAGGTGGCCTGCTCCCTCACGCTGCTGACGGGGCTGTTCCAGGTGGTCAAAGGACGGAGAGGAAAGGAAGAGGCAGCATCATGTTGCCTCTCTCTGTCTCTATTTGTCTCTCTCTCTCTCTCTCTCTCTGTCTCTCTCTGTCTCTCTCCCCCTCTCTCTCTCTCTCCTTCTGTATATCTCTCTCTGAGATGAAGAGGCAGCATCATGGCTCCTCCCCCCTCCTCAGATCCTGCTGGGCGTGGTGAGGTTCGGCTTCGTGGTCACGTACCTGTCGGAGCCGCTGATCCGAGGCTACACGACGGCGTCGGCGTGCCACGTGTGCGTGTCCCAGCTCAAGTATCTGTTTGGAGTGACGCCGGCTCGCTTCACCGGTCCTCTCTCCCTCATCTACGTGAGTCGGCCATCACGCACAGACTGAGGCGGATAAAACATGAGAGACAAAGTGCAAAGAGAAGTTACCCCCGATCCACCCATGCAGTACCGTGAGCCAACCAGCAGAGGGCAGTCTCTGTTGGTGTTTCACACACCAGGTCCACTAAATGTATAAATCGCTTCTGGGTGTTCAGGTACACTTTAAACTGCTCTTGTTGCCTTCTATAATGAACCCCCCCCCCCCCTCACATCCTTGTCTCCTCCACTCGTCTCCTCAGACTCTGGTGGATATTTGCCGGCTGCTGCCACAGACTAGAGTACCAGAGCTGGTGGTCAGCCTGGTTGCTCTGTCTGTCCTCATCGTGGTCAAAGAGGTCAACGGCTGCTACCAACAGAAGCTGCCTCTTCCCATCCCCATCGAGCTCATCGTGGTGGGTCCTCCGTGA
>CM070097.1:20000-40000 GCA_036178185.1 Liparis tanakae
GGGACGGCCGATTGCAGCCGATCACCTCTCAGCAGAGCGGACGATGAGCTGCAGCCCGTCGTACCAGACGGTGACGGAGGAGCGGAGGATGAACTCGATGATGGAGGTGTAGAAGTGTTGAGCCTTTTTGGTGGTGGAGCTGATGTTCAGCTCCCACTTGAGGTCCCGGCTGATGATGGAGCCCAGGAAGCGGAAGGACTCCACAGCGTCAACGGGGGAGTCACACAGGGTGTGTGTTTGTGTGTGTGTGTGGGGGGGGGGGGCAGGAGGGTTCTTTCTGAAGTCCACAACCAACTCCACTGTCTTCAGAGCGTTGAGCGCAGCCCTGGGTGCTGATGGACCGAGATGCTGCGACTTGCTTCTCAGCCTCTTGTGCTGCTTCCTGTCAGACAGGAAGTCTGTGATCCACCTGCAGATAGAGTCGGGCATGTGCAGCTGGGAGAACTTGTGAAACAGCATAGACATGATGATGGTGTTGAAGGTAGGGCTGAAGTCCACAAACATCCTGGCGTGGGTTCCTGAGGACTCCAGATGTTGATGGCCTCGCCTACAGACCTGTTTGTTCTGTAGGAGAACTGCAGGGGGTCCAGTATCGGGTCGGTGAGGGTGGGACAGGACTAGGCTCTTAAAGGACTTCATTACCACAGATGTCAGGGCGACGGGCCTGTAGTCATTGAGTCCCGTGATCCTAGTTTTGGTGGACAGAGATGATGGTGGAGGCCTTGAAGCAGGCGGGAATATGGCATGTCTCCAGGGAGGAGTTGAAAATTTGAAGAGCCTGTTAACGTCTCTCTCCAGAGTATAGAGGGATGTCACTGGGGAGGGGAGGTGTTGGGATGGGTGGGACAGAGGCATGAGCCCCTGATGGGCTGGGGAATGGGGGGGGGCTTGTGGTCTGGGGCTGGTTGATGGAGCTGTGAGGGATGGACCCAGGACCGTCCCACCGTCTTTCAAAGCGGCGGTAGAATTAGTCCAGCTCGTCTGCCAAGCGGAGGTCGTTCATGGAGTGGGGTTTTGGGGCGAGTAGTATCTGTCTGAGACCTCTCCAGACACAAGCAGAGGCACTTGCTGAGAGCTGGTGTTGTAGCTTCTCGGAGTACAGTCGTTTATCATCTCTTACTGCCTTTCTAAACACATGTTTTGACTCTGGCTACAAGTCCTTGTCCCCACTCCTAAATGCCTGATCCGTTTGCAGCCTTAGCTTTCTGAGTTCTGCTGTGAACCAGGGTTTGTTATAGCTCACCCTGGTTCTGGTAGGAACACAGCTATCCGCACAGAAGCTGATGTAGGAAGTTCAAACCTCTGTTTCTCAGTCCAAACGGTTGGTAGTCCTGAAGACATCCCAGTCCGGGCAGTCCAAACACGAGCGAAGACCCTCCAGAGCCTCACTGGTCCACTTCTTGATTTCCTCACCACAGGTTTGCAGAGCTTCAGTCTCTGCCTGTCTGAGGGAATCAGATGGATCGTGACGTGGTTGGAGCGACCCGGTGCAGCACAAGGGACGCTGTGATAGGCCTCGCTAACTGAGGTGTAGCAGTGGTCCAGAATGCTCTCCTCTCTAGAAGGGCATTTAACAAATTGCCTGTATTTGGGGAGTTCATGGCTCAGGTTTCCTTTGTTGAAGTCCCCAAGGACCATAACTAGGGAGACCGGGTAGGTCCGCTCCACAACGTATCTGGTCGGTCAAGTGTCCGCTGTGCCTCCCGCACGTTGTAGGCGTCATGTAAACCCCGACCAGGATGTCTGACGCAAACTCACCGGGGCAGCAGAAGGGTTTGCGGTGGATGATGAGGGGTTCCAGGTCCGGAGAACAGTGCTGCAGAATCACCGTCACGTCCTCGCAGCAGCCGTTGTCGGAGTAGAAGCAGATTCCTCCACCCTTCGCTTTGCCGAAGCGCTCCACGTCGCAGTCTGCTCTGAAACGCAGGAAGCCTGCCAGCTGGAAGGCGGAGTCCGGTATTGATCCACAGAGCCAGGTCTCCATGAAGCACACAACGGAGGATGAAGAGAAGTCTCTATCTCTCCCCACCTTCAGCTGGAGTTCATCCGGTTTGTTCACAGTGAGCGGACGTTGGAGGGGAACATGCCCGGCAGCCCGCTTCCCTCTTCACGGCGTGGGCTAAGGTGAGCTCACCCGTGACAATAATAATATAGAAGTAAAAAAAGATGGATGTTAATCCGCTGGAGTTTTTCCCCTGATGTTCATAAGCTCGTCTCTGGTGAAAGAGCTCTGGGAATCGCAGCAGAAAACCGTGTTCAAGAAAAAGAAAACACAAAACAATGTGCAGGCAGCCATCTGCGGCTCCAAGGTAACTCGTATATGGTCACTAGAGGTCAGGTGAAGGTCAAACCTAACTCCCGGATTAGTAACTGTGAAGGAGAGGGTGTGGCCTGGCCAGTGAGGTATGGAGGAGGACTGATCCTGGTGTGGACTGCCAACAAAGAGGCTTCAGTCTCACTTCTGTTTGACTGGAGGAAGTTGTTTATCTCCCAGACCGGCGGTGAGACATGACACGCTGCAGAGGGTCTGAGGGTTTGATTCAAGCTGTGTGTCTTCAACATAACAGTGGAAGGACATCCTCTGTGATGACACTTGATGCACACATGACTCGGATCTACGTCTAAATATCCTGTTTCTGAACAACATGAAACGGGGACACCACTAGCCAACATCACAGAACTATTAAAACAAAATTCTGAAGAAACCTAAGTTAATCTCTTAGATAGTCAGTCGGCAAAGGACACCTGTTTTGTGTCTGGTTCTTAACCTCTAATTCTTCTACTCTGATAAATCACTGGTTTTAGCCGTGTGTATTTATAAAATAAACCCTGCCCCTTCAGGTTGACCACCATGATACCTTTTTTGGAAAAGAGTCAACAGTGAGCGACAAATATATTCTTTTCTCCTGTTTGAATTGTGCCATGAATGATGTTTTTCAAATTAAAAGATCATTTTGCACATTAAGAAAGTTGCATCTTGTGTAAAATGTAACCAAAAAGTTGCGTAAGTGACGTCTCTCTCTCTGTAGCCACATGTTTCGTCGCAGGATGTTCTCACACCAACAACAATGGGATAGCTCTCGTTCGCTTTCTCTTCCCGGCATTTACAAAGAGTTGCTGATAAAAACACATCGGGTAAGATAGCGTTACATCAGAGGGTTGCACCTCGATAATTTAGCTAGCTAAGCCGAGCTGTGGGCCATGCAGATCATGTGAGACAAATTCACTTAGCGGTGTCACAAAAAATTAAATGATACAACAGCTATAAAGATAGTCTTTTAAATTAACAGGCATTGTGTGTGTAATTCATGGAACAATTCAAACGGGAGACAAAACGTATTTGTTTTTTGCAGTTGACTACCGTACCGTTAATAAGGTCCCATGGGGGTCACGTTGTGGGACAACCAACAACCATTAGACAAAAAACTTTGAAGACACAGGTAGGCAGACACGAGGGCTGAAGACCACACAGATAGGAAGTCAAACTACCACAGGACACAGGGACTTCTGAAGGAAACAGGAAACAGACTAAATCAAAACCAAGATGTTGACAGAAGGCGTCCCAGCAGTCAAGCAAGGCCCAAAGGGGGTAGAGGGGTCCAGAGGAGGGGTGTCTGGAACAGACTCGCTATGGACGGGGAACCTCACACTCATGGCAGGGCCGGCAGAACCCCTTTGGAGGCCGATCAGGAGGAGGACCAGGCAGCTGAAGCTCGTCCGGAGGTCGGGCCTCTGGATCAGCTGGAACTGGTTTACAGGAGTAACTTTGTCTGTCTGCCGACCTGGGAACTTGTAAGACGTCTGGGGGGGGGGAGGGCGTCGTCTCAGACCGCCCACGCGGGAACTGGAAACACTTCTCTTTCCATGCCTAACTTCTTGTGTTGGATCGGAGGCTTACCGACTCATGGGGAGCAAACTGGAAACTACGAAGCCCTCCAGAAACCAGGCGGGTTCCCAGGAACAGGTGTAGGGCTGAGACCCGTCAGCTGAGCTGCAGACTGGGAGCTGGAACCCTGGAGGCCAGCTGGCTGACAGCTAGTGAACTGGAGGATTGCTGAGCAGGAATCAGGGCGGTTTAGGAAGTCCTCCATGACGCCTCTGTATGTCTCAAAGGAGCCGCTTTAAGATCCCGACGAGGAGCTCTCCTCCATTCCCAATGAACAGTAGGGAATAACTCATAGATCTCATCTTCAGACGATGCATCTGTGGGCGCACATTGGTCCATCCGGTCCCAGAGGGACAAAGTAACAACTGGTGATGGATCCAGATGCAATAATACAAAATGCAATGACATTATCTGTTTTTCTAGGTGTGTATAGGGAATAACTTCTTGTTTGAACTACGAATTATAATAATTGCTGCAGCGTTTCATGCTGCGAGCGCCACAAACAACACAAACGACACAAACAACACAAACCTCCATTCACATCTTTTTGAATGTGTTTGCAACAAAGAATCTTCAAAGTGAGGTGAACAAAGACACACATGTCTGCCGTGTGAACATGTGTCTCGCTGCCGTCTGGGCGGAGCCTCCCTCTGAGTGAAGCGCTCCCTGGGGAGGAGAGGCAGCAGGGCTCTGATCTCCTCCTGGTGTGTCCTGCAGGCTCAAGAGATCCCAGGAATTAAAATCTTCCGTTCCTCGTCGACCATCTTCTACACCAATGCTGAGATGTACTTGGAGGCTCTGCAGGAGAAGGTGCGTGTCCATGCTCTATTTTGGGGGGAGTTGTTCCTGATCCGATGCCAGGTCAAAGGTCAGGGATGTCTATGAGTACAGATTGTAAAGCTCTCTGAGGCAAATTTGTAATGACTTATTTTGGACTACATCAAATGTCCGCTGTCCACAGCAGCCCTGAACTGCTTCCAGTTGTCTCTCGCTTCTCTCTTTAATGTGATGCTTTTTGGGGGGGGGGGGTTCAGAGCGGAATTGAAATCGGGAAGCTGCTGACCGCGAAGAAGAAACGGGACGCAAAGCTGAAGCGTGAACAAAAGACAGTTGAAAAGGAGGCAAAGAAACAAGTAGGTTATGGAGAGCGGCTCACAGACCCCGTCTTCCATCAGGAGAATGTCTCACATGTCTCCCTCTGGCAGGAGGAAGCCGCGAGCCGCCCGCCTGCTAAACTCTCAAAGACGACGGCCCAGCAGGGGGCCGGGGCCGGCCAGACGGACCCGTCCCCGGAGGGACGCGTGAACCGGGGCTACCGGCAGGACGCCGAGCCGGGCAGCGCCGAGCGCGGCGCGGCGGGCGGGCCGGGCGGGGCGGCCACGCACAGCCTCGTCCTGGACCTCTCCGCCGCCAGCTTCGTGGACACGGTGGCCGTGAAGACCTTGAAAAATGTAAACGCCCTCATATATTGGACCGCCAGATGTGGAAGTGGGGACATCCGAACCGGCATGAAGTGGGACGTGGTTCCTTTGTGTCTTCACAGATATTCAGAGACTTTGGAGAAATCGATCTGGACGTCTACCTGGCCGGCTGCCAAGGTGAGCCGCCTCCCCTTTGTCAAGTGTGGGCAAAATATACACACGTACTGTAGATACTCATAGATACACACATACACACACATACACACACATATATACACAAATATACACACGTACTGTAGATACTCATGGATACACACATACACACACATACACACACATATATACACACGTACTGTAGATACTCATAGATACACACATACACACACATACACACACATATATACACACATATACACACGTACTGTAGATACTCATAGATACACACATACACACACATACACACACATATATACACAAATATACACACGTACTGTAGATACTCATGGATACACACATACACACACATACACACACATATATACACACGTACTGTAGATACTCATAGATACACACATACACACACATACACACACATATATACACACGTACTGTAGATACTCATAGATACACACATACACACACATACACACACATATATACACACGTACTGTAGATACTCATAGATACACACATACACACACATACACACACAAATATACACACGTACTGTAGATACTCATAGATACACACACACACACACATATATACACAAATATACACACGTACTGTAGATACTCATAGATACACACACACACACACATACACACACATATATACACACGTACTGTAGATACTCATAGATACACACATACACACACATACACACACATATATACACACGTACTGTAGATACTCATAGATACACATACACACACATACACACACATATATACACACGTACTGTAGATACTCATAGATACACACATACACATACATATATACACACGTACTGTATAGACTCATATATACACACATACACACACATATATACACATATATACACACGTACTGTATATACTCATATATACACACATACACACACATATATACACATAAATACACACGTACTGTATATACTCATAGATACACACACATATATACACATATATATACACACGTACTGTATATACTCATATATACACACATACACACACATACACACACATATATACACATATATACACACGTACTGTATATACTCATATATACACACATACACACACATACACACACACATATACACTTACATACACACGCACTGTAGATACTCATAGATACACACATACACACACATACACACACATATATACACATAAATACACACGTACTGTATATACTCATAGATACACACACATATATACACATATATATACACACGTACTGTATATACTCATAGATACACACACATATATACACACATATACACACGTACTGTAGATACTCATATATACACATATACACACACACATGTACACACACATATATACACTTACATACACACGTACTGTAGATACTCATAGATACACACATACACACATATACACACACATATATACACACATACTGTATATACTCATATATACATAAATACACATACACACACGTACTGTAGATACTCATATATACATAAATACACACATACTGTATATACTCATATATACACATATACACACACATGTATACACACGTACTGTATATACTCATATATACATAAATACACACATATACACACGTACTGTATATACTCATATATACACACACATATATATATATGTGTATATGTGTGTATATATGTGTATATATATATATGTGTATACATGTGTATTTATGTGTATATATGTGTATTTATGTGTGTATATATGTGTATATATATATATGTGTATATACGTGTATATATGTGTATATATGTGTATTTATGTGTATATATGTGTATACATGTGTATATATGTGTGTATATATGTGTATGCATGTGTATTTATGTGTATATATGTGTATATATGAGTATATATGTGTATATATGTGTGTATATAAGTGTATTTATGTGTGTATATATGTGTATATATGTGTATATACGTGTATATATGTGTATTTATGTGTATTTATGTGTGTATATATGTGTATACATGTGTGTATATATGTGTATGTTTGTGTATATATGTGTATATATGAGTATATATGAGTATATACGTGTATATATGTGTGTATATATGTGTATACATGTGTATAAATGTGTATATATGTGTATACATGTGTATTTATGTGTATATATATGAGTATATATGTGTGTATATATGTGTATTTTTGTGTATATATGTGTGTATATGTGTATACATATATATTTTTATGTATTTATGTGTGTATATATGTGTATAAATGTGTATATATGTGTATATATGAGTATATGTGTGTATATATGTGTATACATGTGTATTTTTGTGTATAGATGAGTATACATGTGTATTTATGTGTGTATATATGTGTATAAATGTGTATATATGAGTATATATGAGTATATATGTGTATATATGTGTGTATATATGTGTATACATGTGTAATGTTGTGTATATGTGTATAGATGAGTATATATGTGTATATATGTGTATATATGTGTATATGTGTATACATATATATTTTTATGTATTTGTGTGTATATATGTGTATAAATGTGTATATATGTGTGTATATATGTGTATAGATGAGTATATATGAGTATATATGAGTATATATGTGTATATATGTGTCTATATATGTGTATACATGTTTATTTTTGTGTATAGATGAGTATATATGTGTAAATATGTGTATACATGTGTATTTTTGTGTATATATGTGTATAGATGAGTATATGTGTGTATATATGTGTCTTTATGTGTATACATATATATTTGTATGTATCTATGTGTGTATATATGTGTATACATGTGTATATATGTGTGTATATGTATACGTGTGTGCCCACAGCCGTCGTGGTGGAGCAGCTGGAGACGGCGGGTTTCTTCTCTGACTCGCTCCCTAAGAGCCGCCTGCTGGTCAGCGTTCACGACGCCGTGCTCCACGTCCTGCAGACGGACAGACGGAGGGACGGACGGACGGACTTGGCTGTGGTGAGTTTGTCCTCCTGGAGGAGGAGAGGAACCTCTCCGCTCATCAGGGAGACATGTGTCCTCACATGCCTTCTTCCCTTTGGCCCTGAATCCTCCTCCTTTTCTTTTCCTCCAGGATGTGTCCTGCAGCACTCGGATGTAACCAGCAGGGGTCAGACTGTCCCTCCTCCTCCTCCTCCTCCTCCTCCTCCTCCTCCTCCTCCTCCTCCTCCTCGTCCTCGTCCTCGTCCTCCTCCTCCTCTGAGGCTGCTGCATTGTTAAAGATTAGTCACCATAGTCCCCCCCCCCTCCCCCAACTCCCTTTTCAGTTGGTCACCTTGTCATGACGGCCGGTTGCCTTGGAAACCCAGGGAGCCATTGCTGTGGCAACAGGCTTCTTATGATAGTGCCCGAGGGAAATAGCCGGCATTACGTCATTAAAGGGGGGGGAGGGGGGGTTAGGGGTAGGGGGGGGGGGGTGAAAGGTTCACGTCTGTCTCTCTATTCTCCACTCGATGATCCACTAATCGATAGGATGGAGATTTCCGGCATCCATAAATCATTTCTGTTCTTGGTAGCGTTCCTGATCCTGAGGTCAAAGGTCAGGGCTGTCTGTGTACACATTGTGGGGAATTGTGTTTGTGATTCTGGGCTCAACTTCATGAACTGAGTTGAAATCCACACCGACTGGAGAGTTGGAGAGTTTCAGATCAGGTGTCACGTTTCAACGAGCGGGACGGCGCTCTGACTCCTCCCATCGGCGCTCTGACTCCTCCCAGCGGCACTCTGACTCCTCCCATCAGCACTCTGACTCCTCCCATTGGCGCTCTGACTCCTCCCATCAGCGCTCTGACTCCTCCCAGCGGCGCTCTGACTCCTCCCAGCGGCGCTCTGACTCCTCCCAGTGGCGCTCTGACTCCTCCCAGTGGCGCTCTGACTCCTCCCATCGGCGCTCTGACTCCTCCCATTGACGCTCTGACTCCTCCCATCGTCGCTCTGACTCCTCCCATCGTCGCTCTGACTCCTCCCATCGGCGCTCTGACTCCTCCCATCGGCGCTCTGACTCCTCCCAGCGGCGCTCTGACTCCTCCCATCGGCGCTCTGACTCCTCCCAGCGGCCTTCTGCCGGCAAAGTCACACTCATGAAACACACCAGCTCACGCAGGCTCAAGGTCACACAGGCTCAAGGTCACGCAGGCTAAAGGTCACACAGGCTCAAGGACACGCAGGCTCAAGGACACGCAGGCTCAAGGTCACACAGGCTCAAGGTCACGCAGGCTAAAGGTCATGCAGGCTAAAGGTCATGCAGGCTAAAGTTCATGCGGGCTAAAGGCCACGCGGGCTAGATGAATGACTACAGCTCCGTACTGTGTGGACTGAGGACGCCGTGGACGCCGTGGACGCCGTGGACGCCGTGGACGCCGTGGCTCCGCCTCTCAGCAGGATGTCTGGCTGCCAACCACAGAAATGATCAACCTGCAGAAACAAGGCGGGTCGACCGGAGACGAGGCTGTGAATAAAGAGGCTCAGAAACAAGTCTGTCTTCCTTGGTCTTTATTGCATCAGAGTCCGTCCCCACATTCGTCCTCCAGCTCATGTTTCTCGGGGGACGTGTGACACCTACTCCTGTCCGCGTGAACGCCGATTCACCCACAATGCACTGGGTGCTGCCGCTACTTTAGACAATGGAATGGTGCTCACTCTCTTTTGGAGAATTCATGGTTGTTGTTTAAGAAATGAAACTTTTATTTCCAGTTAATTAAGAGAATACGGATGTCACAGGTTAGGGGTTAACCCTAACCCTACAGGTTAGTGTTAGGGTTAACCCTAACCCTAACCCCTAACCCCTAACCCCTAACCCTAACCCCAACCCCTAACCCCAACCCCTAACCCCCTAACCCTAACCCCTAACCCTAACCCTAACCCTAACCCCTAACCCCTAACCCTAACCCTAACCCTAACCCTACAGGTTAGGGGTTACCGGTGGTCTTTCAGTTCTTCATCTAATCTTTGGTCCGTCCGGAGGGTTTAAAAAGAGAGACTGTGTGTGTGTCTCTGTCTGTGTGTGTGTCTCTGTGTGTGTGTGTGTGTCTCTGTATGTGTGTGTGTGTGTTCCTGTATGTGTGTGTGTGTCTCTGTATGTGTGTGTGTCTCTGTGTGTGTGTGTGTGTCTCTGTATGTGTGTGTGTGTTCCTGTATGTGTGTGTGTGTCTCTGTATGTGTGTGTGTGTCTCTGTGTGTGTGTGTGTCTCTGTGTGTGTGTGTGTGTGTGTCTCTGTATGTGTGTGTGTGTATCTCTGTATGTGTGTGTGTCTCTGTATGTGTGTGTGTCTCTGTGTGTGTGTGTGTCTCTGTGTGTGTGTGTGTGTCTCTGTGTGTGTGTGTGTCTCTGTATGTGTGTGTGTGTCTCTGTGTGTGTGTGTGTGTCTCTGTATGTGTGTGTGTGTCTCTGTGTGTGTGTCTCTGTATGTGTGTGTGTGTCTCTGTGTGTGTGTGTGTGTGTGTGTCTCTGTATGTGTGTGTGTGTGTGTATCTCTGTATGTGTGTGTGTCTCTGTGTGTGTGTGTGTCTCTGTGTGTGTCTGTGTCTGTGTGTCTCTGTGTGTGCAGCTGTAAGGGCGACCTTGGCGTGGGGTCAGCGGGTCAGATGGCGCTCTCCAACGTGAGCGTGCTCCTCCTCCCCGTCAGGGGGAGGAGCTTGGCCTCGCTCTCCGGCGCCAGATACTCCAGGTGGTGGCGACCCCACACCGGGGTGGTGAGCTGCCGCCAGCGCTGAGGGAGAGAGGAGCGTCAGGAGGAGGAGGAGGAGCAGGAGCAGCAGCAGCAGGAGGAGCAGCAGGAGCAGCAGGAGCAGCGTACCCACCTGGCCCAGGGAGCCGTGGCCCCCCAGCATCTGGCCCAGCGCCCCGACGGGGACACACAGCATGGAGGCGAGCGCCAGCGCCCAGCCCAGCGCCTCCCCCCACCACGGGTAAGCCACGCCCCCGTACGTCAGCGGCGTGTAGGTCACCAAGTGGAACACGAACACCGCCTGCTGGACGACAGCGGAACTGTCAGCCGGGGCGGGACCATGACAACGGGGGGCGGGGCCATGACAACGGGGGGCGGGGCCATGACAACGGGGGGCGGGGCCATGACAACGGGGGCGCACAACTTACCGCGCAGACGGCCGGCGTCACGTAGCACCAGCACCACTTCATGTAGGAGGAGGGGGGGTAGCCAATCATACGGGCCACGTCGTCCAGGAACCGGTCTGCACCTGGGACACAGAGACAGAGACACAGAGACAGAGACACAGAGAGAGACACAGAGACACAGAGACCGAGACACAGAGAGAGACACAGAGAGAGAGAGACAGAGACACAGAGACAGAGACACAGAGAGAGAGACACAGAGAGAGAGAGACAGAGACACAGAGACAGAGACACAGAGACAGAGACACAGAGAGAGAGACACAGAGAGAGAGACAGAGACACAGAGACAGAGACACAGAGAGAGAGAGACAGAGACACAGAGACAGAGAGACAGAGACACAGAGAGAGAGAGACAGAGACACAGAGAGAGACACAGAGACAGAGACACAGAGAGAGACAGAGAGACAGAGACACAGAGAAAGAGACACAGAGAGAGAGACAGAGACACAGAGACAGAGACACAGAGAAAGAGACACAGAGAGAGACACAGAGACAGAGAGACAGAGACAAAGAGACAGAGAGACAGAGACACAGAGACAGAGACACAGAGACAGAGACACAGAGAGAGAGAGACAGAGACACAGAGACAGAGAGACAGAGACACAGAGAAAGAGACACAGAGAGAGACACAGAGAGAGAGAGACAGAGACACAGAGACAGAGACACAGAGACAGAGACACAGAGACAGAGACACAGAGAGAGAGACACAGAGAGAGAGACACAGGGACACAGAGACAGAGACACAGAGAGAGACAGAGACACAGAGAGAGAGACACAGAGACAGAGAGAGAGACAGAGAGACAGAGACAGAGAGAGACAGAGACACAGAGACACAGAGAGAGACACAGAGACAGAGACACAGAGAGAGACACAGAGAGAGACACAGAGACACAGAGACCGAGACACAGAGAGAGACACAGAGACACACAGAGAGACAGAGACACAGAGACAGAGACAGAGACACAGAGAGACAGAGACAGACACAGAGACAGAGACAGAGACACAGAGACAGAGACAGAGACACAGAGAGACAGAGAGAGAGAGACACAGAGAGACAGAGACACAGAGAGAGAGACACAGAGAGAGAGACACAGAGACAGAGACACAGAGAGAGACAGAGAGAGACACAGAGAGAGACACAGAGACACAGAGAGAGAGACACAGAGACAGAGACACAGAGACAGAGACACAGAGAGACAGAGACAGAGAGAGAGACACAGAGAGAGAGACAGAGACACAGAGACAGAGACACAGAGAGAGAGACACAGAGAAAGAGACACAGAGAGAGAGAGACAGAGACACAGAGACAGAGAGACAGAGACACAGAGAGAGAGAGAGAGAGACACAAGAGAGAGACACAGAGACAGAGACACAGAGAGAGACACAGAGACAGAGAGACAGAGACACAGAGACACAGACACAGAGACAGAGACACAGAGACATAGACACAGAGACAGAGAGAGAGACAGAGACACAGAGAGAGAGAGACAGAGACACAGAGACACAGAGACACATAGAGAGAGACACAGAGACAGAGACACAGAGACACAGAGACACAGACACACAGACACAGAGACAGAGACACAGAGACATAGACACAGAGACAGAGAGACAGAGAGAGACAGAGACACAGACACAGAGACACAGAGACACAGAGACACAGGCACAGAGACAGAGACACAGAGACATAGACACAGAGACAGAGAGAGAGACACAGAGACAGAGACACAGAGAGAGACACAGAGACAGAGACACAGAGACAGAGAGACAGAGAGAGAGAGAGACACAGAGACAGAGACACAGAGAGAGACAGAGACACAGAGACAGAGACACAGAGACACAGAGACACAGAGACAGAGACACAGAGAGAGACACAGAGACACAGAGACACACACAGAGGGTCAGGGTTAGGGTTAACCTTAACCCTGTTCTTCATGTTCATAATGCGGCATCAACGTCATCCGTCTGCATTTGCCTTTTTCCAAAAGAGAATTCATTTTTTACTCAGAGTGCAGTTAGTGACGGTGCGGGCGCCATGGTAACGTGGCCGGGGGCGGGGCTTAACGAAGGTCAGTCGCGCATTATCGCCTCACCGTAGACCCACGCAATCACCACGCACTCCCAGAAGGCCTGCCACAGCAGCGTGAGGCCGGAGGCCGAGTAGTAGTCGAACAGCTGGAACACGTACACGCCGCCCTGGGGGAGAGCACACGCGTGTGAGAGCAGGTATGAGAGCAGGTCACGCGTGTGAGAGCAGGTCACGCGTGTGAGAGCAGGTCACGCGTGTGCAGGTGTACCTCCGTCACCATGGAGATGTCGATCAGGAAGCAGGTGACGCAGCAGGCGGCCGCCACCACCTCCCGCCGCACGGCGCCCGCTCCGAGCCGCGGAGGCAGCATGTCCATGAGGCCGGTGATGAGACCCTCGAGGCCCACGAACTGAGGGGTCAGGGGTCATCATCACACAAACACAAACACACTACACAAATCATCTCACTGCCAGCTACACACACTACACACACACACACGCATCATGACACAAACACTACGACTACACACTATGATTAAAGTACACACCACACACTATGATTAAAGTACACACCACACACTATGGTTGAAGTACACAACACACACTGCAGCTACACACTATGGTTGAAGTACACAACACACACTGCAGCTACACACTATGGTTGAAGTACACAACACACACTGCAGCTACACACTATGATTAAAGTACACACCACACACTATGGTTGAAGTACACAACACACACTATGGTTGAAGTACACAACACACACTATGGTTGAAGTACACAACACACACTATGGTTGAAGTACACAACACACACTATGGTTGAAGTACACAACACACACTATGGTTGAAGTACACAACACACACACCAGGTTACAAGAAGAACAATGCATTCCAACTTAAGAACTAAACCTTTGAATGCAGCTTTACTGCGTGAACAATGATGTCATAGGTCAGTAAAAGTGAATGAATAATCAATGTGTGACATCAAAGGAGAGAGAGAGAGAGGGAGAGAGAGGAAGAGAGAGGGGGACAGAGAGAGAGGGAGAGGGAAAGGGAGAGGAGGGAGGGAGGGAGAGAGATAAATAGACAGAGGGGAGAGGGGGGAGAGAGAGGGGGAGGGAGGGAGAGAGGGAGAGGGAAAGGGAGAGGAGGGAGGGAGAGAGAGAAATAGAGAGAGGGGAGAGAGAGAGAGGGGGCGATCCTCTGATCTCACCTGGCTGTCGAGGCCCAGAACGAGCAACATGAAGAAGAAGAGAGCGGCCCAGAGCGGCGCCAGAGGCATCAGCGTCACGGCTTTGGGGTACGCGATGAAGGCTAGGCCGGGACCTGCACCACAGACACAGAGATTCAAGAGCATGTGAAAGGTCTAGATTACTGCAACTCCTTATTATCAGGCTGCTCTATAAGTATCTTAGGTCAACTCCTTATTATCAGGCTGCTCTATAAGTATCTTAGGTCAACTCCTTATTATCAGGCTGCTCTATAAATCTCTTAGGTCAACTCCTTATTATCAGGCTGCTCTATAAGTCTCTTAGGTCAACTCCTTATTATCAGGCTGCTCTATAAATCTCTTAGGTCAACTCCTTATTATCAGGCTGCTCTATAAGTCACTTAGGTCAACTGCTTATTATCAGACTGCTCTATAATTTTTATCAGATAGATTTGTAAACGATGAAGCCTCGATGACCACCAACGTTAGTCACGGAGTTCCACAAGGTTCTGTGCTTGGACCAATTCTATTTACCTTATACATGCTTCCTTTGGGCAACATTATCAGGAAACACTGCATAAACTTTGATTGATGATACTCAACTATATCTATCGATAAAACCAGAGGAGTCAAAGCGGCTCAGTAAGATTCAAGAATGTCTTAAAGACATAAAAATATGGACGACATCCATCGGACCCGATGAGACGGCATAGATCCTGTCTGCCTGATGGATCGTGGAGGTCTGGATCGTGGTCCATGCCGACTACCAACTCTTCATACACTCTGTCGTACTCATTGATCGTGTTGTTACTGTATTTTAATTTGTGTATGATTCCTTCTGGTCACATGCCCTCTATGACACCTGCCCACCTGGAGAGGCTCCTCCTCTTCTCTACTCAAGGGTTCTGACCTTTACCTTGAAGGGTTGTGGGGAGTTGATCCTGATGCCATGTGAGGTCAAAGGTCAAAGGTCAGGGATGTCTATGTGTACAGATTGAAAAGCCCTCTGAGGCAAATTCATAATTTGTGGTAATGGTCTCTACAAATAAAGTGAATTGAACGTTTTCATTTACCTTTAGCCTGTTGGACTAAACCCTGATTGGTTGTTGACTAAGTCACATGATCGGAGATCAGAGACGAGAGAAACATCATGAGGTCCTGATCACATGTTCTAATGGATACTGGAGGAGAACCATCGTCAGGAAAAGTTCCCGTGAGGAGGTTTTGAGAGCATCAGGCTCCGTTACACCGCTAACGGTCGTTGCACTGTGGGGGAAGCCCGTATTCTTCTTACCGCTCTCAGCTACCTGACTGATGTCCACGCCCTGCTCTGCAGCCATGAAGCCCAGCACAGAAAACACCACAAAGCCTGCAAAGAAACTGGTTCCGCTGTTGATCATGGCCAGCAAGAATGCATCCCTACAGAGGAACAGAGAGCGGGAGAGAATGAGCATCGGTCTCTCCTCGTCTTCAGCCAAGTACCCCCTAACCAGCGCGATTAGTGCCGGCGAGCGTTGTCGACGGGGAGGGGGGGGGGCGCTAGTGAGAGTGAGCTGAGGCGCGCCTGCAGCGGAGCTCTAGGGGTGTGTGCTGGTGAGAGTGCTCTCCCCTGTGTGTGTCCGTGTTTACAGCAGCGTTGCTGCTACGCTTCAACCACGACGTCATGATGCGAGTTTAAAAGCCGGCAGTGATAGACGGGTCTTGACCGTTAGCGTGTGCCACGTTGGGTCAGACCATCCTGATAGGGGGGGAGGGGGGACTCTGGGTTTTTAGGATAATTAAATTAAATTGCCTACTTAATAAAAAATTAAGTTTATGAACTTACACTTGTGTTTTATTGAATATTTATTAAATAACTATTTTTAAAGGATTTTTTAATGGATACTAATATTAACTAGATTTAAAGAAAATCTCACGTACCCCCTGGAGTGCCTTTACGTACCCCCAGGGGTACACGGTCCCCCCCCATTTGAGAACCACTGCTCTAGAGACATGAGGTCATGTGACCATGGTGGAGGTCGATTAGAGGATCAATATCAGTGATCCTCTAATCAGTGATCAGTGATCCTCTAACATATCTCGGCTCACACGGCAGAGCTGTGTTGCGTGCACACAGGAGAGCACTCCCTCTCGCTACCCCCCCCTCCGTCGACAACGCTCGCCACCACTAGTCCCGCCCCCCTGAAGCTGTAAACGTAGGGGAAACAGTGAATATCAATGTCTCTGAACGTTGTTCTTTCCCGCCTGAGAACGGAGACAGTGCTACACACACATACATCTACTATTATAAAGCATGGAGGCCTGAGATCAACAACGCCTCTTGTTGTACGCCCAGCCTTCTGTTTGTCCTGACCACTGAAGTTTAGCTGGCAACCATCTGAGGAATGTCTAACACTCCATGCTTAGTGTGACCGTGTCGAGCTGCGCGCTCCAAAAAAGAAATGCTCAGTCTGGGGTTTCAAGAACTATGAAAACAAGATAAGAACTCAAGCGCCACGCTCCATTTGAGGCTGAACCACTAACTGTTTACAGCTACTGGTGCACCATGGTCCTCAGAGCTGAGAGGATTTGACGTGAGTCCAAAGTGTCTATCTCATATAAAATGGGAACAGTTGGACAATCCAGAGGGTCAGGCCATGCTCTGGTTTAAGATCATCTATGTTGAGGAAATCAACAAAGACAACAAACACTGGACACGGCTTATCGCACGCAGACGCTACGAAGAACTTCCTTTGTCATCAGATTCTCATCTTTCCTACGGTCCTTTAACACATCACGTGTGACAAACGCAACTGAAAATAAGCTTAAAGTTGTGACAATTAATCAAAGACTTTTGGCCCGAAGTAACCTGCTTACTTTAATCAGATACCGTCGAATATATTACATTCTGAGCTCCTCAGTGAAACTTTCCAGCCATGATGGATTAACTTGAGTCCAACAATCAAATGAGACATATTGAGTGAAACTTTGACTGAGCTTCGAGCTCCTGAACACAGAGCAGAGAGGAGAGGCTATAGATATAGGTTGGAACTATTAAAATATCTCGATATGTAGAGCAAGTAGAGCCTCCATAGATTTCCAACATCTATAAAACGTGTAAAGAATTGTGTTAGAAATATAGATTCCATTGTGTTGAAATTCTGCATACCAGACATGTTTGAGTTCTCTCGACTTCTGGTCATAATAGTTCCATTTCCATAGAGAAGCATAACTTCATATTACTGACTGGTTGTATAGAAGTCTATGCTTCATGTGTTAGAGCTGCATTCTCTCTCCTGACTACCAGGGGGCGACTCCTCTGGTTGTATAGAAGTCTATGCTTCATGTGTTAGAGCTGCATTCTCTCTCCTGACCACCAGGGGGCGACTCCTCTGGTTGTATAGAAGTCTATGCTTCATGTGTTAGAGCTGCATTCTCTCTCCTGACCACTAGGGGGCTCCTCTGGTTGTATAGAAGTCTACGCTTCATGTGTTAGAGCTGCATTCTCTCTCCTGACCACTAGGGGGCTGTAGCTCTGTGATTCTGGGGTTTGGAAGTGAACGAGACATAACATTGTCTTATACAAGCAGTTTGTTTATACATCAGTCATTTCTGGGCTACTGTGTGTGTGTGTGTGTGTGTGTGTGTGTGTGTGTGTGTGTGTGGAGTGTGTGTGTGGGGGGGGAGGGGGGGCTGAGCCAAACTGACTCATCTCTCAACTTCCAATTAAGGTCAAGGAAGAGGAAAACGTCCGACGGCAGGAGGCTCCTCCTACTATGAACATTCCAAATGTGCAAGCTGATTTACAAAAACTTTGACAGACCCGTGGAGGGGGACTGATGCTGGCTCATCAACCTGTCGACCAGGACCAGAACCAGTTCAGACCGGATCCTTTCCACAGCATCTCTCAGCAAACAGCTCCATATTCAGGCCTAATGGCGCTGCGCTTCTTCCTGGCTCTACGATAACACATTTTACATTACATTACATGTCATGTAGCAGACGCTTTTATCCAAAGCGACTTACAATAAGTGCATTTCAACCTAGAGTACAAACTAAGAACAACAAGAATACAGAAAGTAACATTTCCTCAACATAGTCAAACTACAAAAGTACCATAATAAGAGCCATTCAAGTGCTACCAAAGTGCAAGTCTGTGATTAATCCAGATATAGTCATATAGACATTTACTTCTATTTGGATCAATGGACATCGGAGATGTGAGTGCTGTGCTCGGAAGCCTCCCAGAGTATTCGCATATAATGGGTGCAACTTTCTGAGTGGATCCACCCACCGCTTCATTAGAACAAATATGCAAATCAGTGGGTAAAGAGTTGAAACCACGCCTACTTCCACTTGGGTGTATGACCCTTCTGTTTGTTATTGTGGCGTTCCACCTGTGATTAAATCAAAGATCTTAAATTGATGGGTTTTCTTTATTTAAATAAAAGTGGTGTTAATTCATGAAATGATCATTCTCCTCATAAAGAGTTTTGTAATGAGCCCAATGAAGCAGAAACGGTCAACATGTAGCGATACACAAGAGCCGTCTGCTCTTCGCTCTGGTGTTGTGCAGAACTCACTGGTAACAGTTGTTATGGAAGCGGTTGTAGCTGCCCAGTGCGGTCAGGGCGCCCAGTCCGATGGCATAGGAGAAGAAGATCTGAGTGCCCGCATCGATCCACACCTATCGCACACAGAGCATGTAGTTCCTCACTCTGTCCACCGGGTTGGCGCACACGTCTTTCTTGTCGCTCGCAAATAACGTACCTGTGCTTCTCCGAGTTTGGACCAGTCTGGTTTCAGGTAGTAAACAATGCCGTCTAAAGCTCCGGGCAGAGTGACGCCGTGGGCCAGCAGAACCACCAGAACCAGGTATGGGAACAGAGCGGTGAAGTAGACGACCTAGAGAAGAGGGAACAAGGGAGCAGTGAAGCACACCTCTAAACACAGCGCGGCAATATGTACAGTAGACTTGGGAGGGTTGAAGTTTGAGTGCTATGCATTTAAAACGTGAATTAAGTGAAAGCAGTAAAAACCCTCAAATGACATGTAAGTAGGTACATCAAAAGATGCAGTTATAGTTTAACAGGCTAGTTGGAACAGTTCAGTGCTTATCATCATCAGCGACAGTC
>CM070097.1:45000-85000 GCA_036178185.1 Liparis tanakae
GTGTGTGCGTGCGTGTGCCTGTGTATGCGCCTGTGTGTGTGTGCGCCTGTGTGCGCCTGTGTGTGTTTGTGCGCCTGTGTGTGTGTGCGCCCGAGTGCGCCCAGTATTCCTATAGACCTCAGGAGTAATGACTTTATGAACTTCTTCAATGAGAAGATTTTAACTATTAGGGACAAGATTAATAATCTCTTGCCCTTAACCAGTGCCAATCTGTCCTCAAGTGGAATGGCTTTGGAAACCGCTGTATGTCCTGGTATAGACTGAAGACTTTCCTCTTTGACAGAGCTGATAGTCAGGGCTGAGTCAGGTTCACCTGGTCCACACCTGGAGATGCTGCTAGAGGCTGATAGCTGCTGGGGACCTTTAGGATACACTGAGCACCTCTCTCCTCTTCTCTTTCTCCTATGGATGAATCTTCATCTCTCCATCACACATGACTAACTCTGCTTCTCCCCGGAGTCCTTCTGACTTCACGTCTCATGGGGTCATGTGACCCTCTGAGACGGCATAGATCCATCTGCTGATGGACCATCCATGGTTGGGTCCTGAGTTCCTGACACCAGCTGTGCCACTGCCCTGCTGGGACTCCGCCCACTGTAGAGACTCCGCCCACTGTAGAGACTCCGCCCACTGCTGGGACTCCGCCCACTGCTGGGACTCCGCCCACTCCTCCACTTGGGAGGTCTCCAAACTCTCCATGGTGGAATATGCCTAAATATGAACTATTGATAAACTGTCAGATTCATTGAATGTATTTTAACTCTAAATCTGTCTTCTGGTCACATGACATCTATTGTTCTGTCCACCTGGAGAGGATCCTCCTCTGTTCTCTCCTGAAGGTTTCTTCCTTTTTTTCCCCCTGAAGGGTTATTTGGGAGTTTTTCCTGGTCCGATGTGAGGTTTTGGGTCAGGGATGTCTATGTGTACAGATTGTAAAGCACTCTGAGACTAATTTGTAATTTGTGAAACTGGGCTATACAAACAAACTGAATTGAATTGAATTGTGTATGTGCACCTGTGTGCGCCTGTGTGTGTGTGCGCCTGTGTGCGCCTGTGTGTGTGTGTGCTCACCTCCCCCGTTCTTGTAGCAGAGGTAAGGGAAGCGCCACACGTTTCCCAGGCCGACCGCGAAGCCGACGCAGGACATGATGAAGTCCATCTGCCGGGTCCAGGTCTCGCGCTCCGGCCCGGTCACAGACCCGGGGTCCGCCCCCCCTCGGGTCTGGCCCGGCGGGTCGGCGGCCCCTCCTCCGCCCTCGCCGTGGTCGCCTCCAGGCACTGGCACCAGGGGGCGACCCGCCCCCCCGCCGACCTCCTCGGACAGGTTGCCTGCCTCCAGCTGGGGGAGACCGACTTCTCCTGAAGGAGGCGCAGACATCAGAGATCTTACGTGTGAGATTGTCACCACTAGAGGCGCTGTTGTGGTAGTCACATGACCTCCTAGACATGACACTTCACCGCTGATATTAAGAGTTATTGCGTTACTATATGTTATATTTAAATATGCAAATTAGGCGCCTTGTAAAATAAATGTACTATAATTATTATGTTATGGTAACATTTGGACAGACGCAAATAAACATCTGTTCTTAAATGTTCTCACTAGTGCACAGTGCTGAACCCTTTAGCCCACACTGTGGGGCTCAACGCGCACGCGCACATCCCAGAGGAGGGTGGCGGTGCTCGTGGTGAACTCACCTTGGAGACTCTCTCCCAGTTCCGGGGACATTGTTGTTCACGATCAATCGGATTATGAATTTGTAATATATTGTCTTCACCAGCAACAAGAAGCCGACGCGTTGCTGTGTTCCCAGAGTTCTTCTTCAATAACAATAGAAACACAAGGCCCGTTTGTCTTTGTGCGCGCGCGTGTGAGCGCGTGTGAGCGCGCGCGTGTGATGATCACACGTTGGAAACCCTCCGGTGGGAGCGAGGAGGCTCAGGAGCCGCGGGCGCTCGGCCGGTCGACCGGAGATTCAGAAGCAGTCGACGAAGCACTTGAAGGTCAGCCGGAAGAATCTCATGGGGTCGGAGGCGGGAAACGAGCGCGCGCCTTCACGGGAACAAGAGGTCTGGTCCCGGCGAGCCGCGGGCAGCAGGTCCGTGAACGCGTCGTGATGCAGCGGGTCCGCCAGGCTGCGGAGACGGTGCACCGAGCCACGCCCCCCGCGGACCGGCTGCACTGATTGGCTGCTCTGCGCAGCACAAGTGCGCACAGCATCAGCAGCTCAGCTGTCACAAGGATGGAGCCGTTTGACCTAACCCGCCATCTGACGTCATGCTACGTCATACAAGGACTCCAGCAGCCCAACACGTGCTGCAGACCACCAGGACCCCCAACACGGCCTACAGACCACCTGGACCCCCAACACGGGCTGCAGACCACCAGGACCCCCAACACGGCCTACAGACCACATGGACCCCCAACACGGGCTGCAGACCACCAGGACCCCCAACACGGCCTACAGACCACCTGGACCCCCAACACGGCCTACAGACCACCAGGACCCCCAACACGGCCTACAGACCACCTGGACCCCCAACACGGGCTGCAGACCACCAGGACCCCCAACACGGCCTACAGACCACCAGGACCCCCTACTTATATTTATATAAATAAATAAATCACGTGTATATATATATGTGTATCATGCAGTGCTGATTTGATGCCGCCGCCCTCTAGTGGCCGCTGCTGATATCACATGTTTCCAGGACGGATCACGTTAAGTCGAACATTATTTTATACGTTTTACAACAGAACAAATATACAAATACAGTGAAGTGCAACATCCAGCTATAATAAATAAATATTTTAAATAAATACCTGTGGTGAATAAAATGTGACAGGTGAGGAGAGGAACATCACTCTTGATCAATAACATGTCATATCTGGAAGAGCAGATTATCAAAAGGCTCCCAAAGTTCACAGATCAACACGTTTACAGGAGGAGGCGCGTCTTAGGAACTCCCATCCGAGTATTGAAGGTCATTGATATGCATTTGACCTTCAGCAACTGAAAGGATGGACCTCCTCCTCCAGTTCTAGAGGAACTAGATCCAACCCTCCAGAATGTTCTGAGTGTGGGTCGAAGGTCAAAGCAGCTCGACGGACACGAGAGAACAAGAGACTTCCTTTGGGCCAAAGCTCTGCTCCACCCAGTCCTCCACACCCGCACCGGGCGGCTACAGGTCCTGGTGGGGGTCCTGGTGGAGGGCCTGGTGGGGGTCCTGGTGGGGGTCCTGGTGGAGGTCCTGGTGGGGGTCCTGGTGGAGGTCCTGGTGGGGGTCCTGGTGGAGGTCCTGGTGGGGGTCCTGGTGGAGGTCCTGGTGGGGGTCCCTGTGCGAGAGCGGCTGCTGGTGGTCCTCCATGCCCGACCTGGATCCGTGCCCTTGAGCAACTCGTCTCTGGTAGCGGGCCTGCTGCTGGTGGTCCGGGTCCACGTTCACCCAGCTGTGGGCCGCCCACTTCACCCCGCGGCCCACCGGGCAGTCGCCGCGCAGGGAGTACTCGTCCAGCTCGCCCATCCAGCCTGGGGGTTACATAAGGGTTAGGGCGGACCCTCATGGGGCCTTCGTAAGGACAGACCCTGGTGGCCCTCATAAGGACCCTCTGGTGGCCTTCGTAAGGACCCTCTGGTGGCCCTCATAAGGACCCTCTGGTGGCCTTCGTAAGGACAGACCCTGGTGGCCCTCATAAGGACCCTCTGGTGGCCCTCATAAGGACCCTCTGGTGGCCCTCATAAGGACCCTCTGGTGGCCTTCGTAAGGACAGACCCTGGTGGCCCTCATAAGGACCCTCTGGTGGCCCTCATAAGGAGCCTCTGGTGGCCTCATATGACCCTGGTGGCCCTCATAAGGACCCTCTGGTGGCCCTCATAAGGACCCTCTGGTGGCCCTCATAAGGACCCTCTGGTGGCCTTCGTAAGGACAGACCCTGGTGGCCCTCATAAGGACCCTCTGGTGGCCCTCATAAGGACCCTCTGGTGGCCTTCGTAAGGACAGACCCTGGTGGCCCTCATAAGGACCCTCTGGTGGCCCTCACCTCGGCCGTCAGACAGGTGGTTGTACCAGAGCAGCGCGTTGCCGGCTGCAGGTCTGACCCTCAGGTTGCTCCGGCCACACGTCTTCTGGGTGTCCGTCAGATCAACTCCGTCCTGGATCAGCGCCTAGGACACAACAGACTCGTCACCGGAGACCTGGACCCACCCTGGTCCAGGACCAGCAGGACAGAGAGCAGGACTCTGGGGGCCAGAGGAGATGGACTCTGGGGGTGTTGTTGGAGGGTCATGAGGTTGGGGGGTCAGGAGGTTGGGGGGGTCAGGAGGTTGGGGGTCATGAGGTTGGGAGTCATGAGGTTAAGGGGTCAGGAGGTTAAGGGGTCATGTGGATAAGGGGTCAGGAGGTTGGGGGTCATGGGGTGGGGGGACAGGAGGTTTGGGGATCAGGAGGGTCGGGGTCAGGAGGTTGGGGTCATGGGTTGGGGGTCATGGGGTCGGGGGTCATGGGGTTTGGGGTCATGGGGTTGGAGGATCAGGAGGTTGGGGTCAGGAGGTTGGGGCCATGGGGTCATGAGGTCGGGGTCATGGGGTTGGGGTCAGGAGGTTGGGGTCATGAGGTTGGGGGTCATGGGTTGGGGGTCATGGGGTCGGGGTCATGAGGTTGGGGGTCATGGGGGTTGGGGGTCATGAGGTCGGGGTCATGGGGTCGGGGTCAGGGGTCGGGGGTCATGGGGTTGGGGGTCATGAGGTCGGGGTCATGGGGTTGGGGTCATGGGTCATGAGGTCGGGGGTCATGGGGTCGGGGTCATGGGGTCAGGGGTCATGGGGTCGGGGGTCATGAGGTCGGGGGTCATGAGGTCGGGGGTCATGGGTCCTCGCTGTGGTTCCATACTCCAGAAGCTCACCTGCTCCTCATAGGTGCGGTTGTCGGCCACAGGGAAGGTGGTGTCCCCACCTTCCTCTACGGAGCTGAGGTAGAACAACATGGTGAGGTACCTGGAGAGAGGGTTCCACAGGAGAACTTCATGAGAGAGAAGATGGATAGAGAACATGGAGAGAGAACATGGAGAGAGAGAAGATGGAGAGAGAACATGGAGAGAAGGAAGATGGAGAGAGAAGATGGAGAGAGAACATGGAGAGAAGGAAGATGGAGAGAGAAGATGGAGAGAGAGAAGATGGAGAGAGAGAAGATGGAGAGAGAGAAGATGGAGAGAGAGAGAAGATGGAGAGAGAGAAGATGGAGAGAGAGAAGATGGAGAGAGGTCTCAGGAGGGGTTGAGGGTTCTCCGACAGCGTGGCGGTTGGACTCACCTGCAGGTCACCTGCCTGAGAGCCGACGCGTTGCCCGAGTGGGCGCAGCCGCTTTGAGAGTGGGAGGAGCCACTGTCGTGGTGGGCGTCGCTGAAGTCGCCGCTCTCGTAGCGAATCACCTGCAGCGGCTCACTCAGCTCGACCAGCGGGGCGGGCAGGCGGGTCAGAGAGGTCAGCCTGAGCAGCCACAGGGGGAGGTTAAAGGTCAACGCACCTGGGGGCCGGTAGGGGGTTAGGTTAGGGGTCGGGTAGGGTCAGGTGACCTGCTCCTGAGGGCCTGCAGCACGCGGTGGGACCCGGGGCCCTGGTGAAGCCAGGTGAGCGTGTTCCTCTGCTGGAACCGACTGCGCAGCTTCCCGGGTCGCTGGGACTGGTCGTAAACACGCCTGAAGTCCTGCAGGGTCAGCACCCCTACACACACACACACACACACACACACACACACACACACACACACACACACACACACACACCAGCTCGCTATGAAGAGTCTCTGTATTCAGACTGAAACTTTACTGATTCAAGTGTCTAAAAAGAGTCTCACCTCCCTCCCTCCCTCCCTCCTTACTTACTTCCCTCACTCCTTACTTACTTCCCTCCTCCTTTCCTCCTTCCCTCCCTCCCCTCTCCCTCCTCCCTCCTCTCTCCCTCCCTCCTTACTTACTTCCCTCCTCCTTTCCTCCTCCTTTCCTCCTTCCCTCCCTCCCTCCCCTCTCTCCTCCCTCCCTCCTCCCTCCCTCCCTCCCTCCCCTCTCTCCTCCCTCCTCCCTCTCTCCCTCCCTCCTCCCTCCTCCCTCCCTCCCTACCTGTTGGACAGGCTTCCAGACCAGAGAGAATCTGCCGCAGGTTGTCGGGGTTCAGCCAGGTTCCGTCCCGGGAGCGCGAGTGGCTCAAGAGCTGCAGGAGGGAACGCCGACATGTTGAGCTTCTCCGAGCGTCGCCTCCACAACGAGTCTAGTTCCCTGACCCTCCACAACGAGTCTAGTTCCCTGACCCTCAACGAGTCTAGTTCCCTGAACCACAACGAGTCTAGTTCCCTGACCCTCCACAACGAGTCTAGTTCCCTGACCCTCCACAACGAGTCTAGTTCCCTGACCCTCCACAACGAGTCTAGTTCCCTGACCCTCCACAACGAGTCTAGTTCCCTGACCCTCAACGAGTCTAGTTCCCTGAACCACAACGAGTCTAGTTCCCTGACCCTCCACAACAAGTCTAGTTCCCTGAACCACAACGAGTCTAGTTCCCTGACCCTCCACAACGAGTCTAGTTCCCTGACCCTCCACAACGAGTCTAGTTCCCTGACCCTCAACGAGTCTAGTTCCCTGACCCTCAACGAGTCTAGTTCCCTGACCCTCCACAACGAGTCTAGTTCCCTGACCCTCCACAACGAGTGTAGTTCCCTGACCCTCCACAACGAGTCTAGTTCCCTGACCCTCCACAACGAGTCTAGTTCCCTGACCCTCAACAAGTCTAGTTCCCTGACCCTCCACAACGAGTCTAGTTCCCTGACCCTCCACAACAAGTCTAGTTCCCTGACCCTCCACAACGAGTCTAGTTCCCTGACCCTCCACAACGAGTCTAGTTCCCTGACCCTCCACAACGAGTCTAGTTCCCTGACACTCCACAACGAGTCTAGTTCCCTGACCCTCCACAACGAGTCTAGTTCCCTGACCCTCCACAACGAGTCTAGTTCCCTGACCCTCAACGAGTCTAGTTCCCTGACCCTCCACAACGAGTCTAGTTCCCTGACCCTCCACAACGAGTCTAGTTCCCTGACCCTCCACAACGAGTCTAGTTCCCTGACCCTCCACAACGAGTCTAGTTCCCTGACCCTCCACAACGAGTCTAGTTCCCTGACCCTCCACAACGAGTCTAGTTCCCTGACCCTCCACAATGGGTCTAGTTCCCTGAAGGTCTCACCTCGGGGGTCTGCAGCAGTCCGTCCTGGTTCAGGTCCAGCAGACTGAAGACTTCCTCTGTGCTGAGGGACAGCTGGCTGGCCTCCGCCGTGGTGCGGCGCTCCATCAGACCCTTGAGCTGCGCCAGCTGCACCACCAGGCGGCACTCCTCCTCCGACAGGAAGCCGGGGATCTCTGGAGGGGGCGGGACAGGAAGACCGCCGCCTCAGACGTGTGGTCGCACGCCGCCGGCGCCTTCAGAAGGTTACGTCACCTTCTTGTTTTCGCTTCCACGGCGTGGAGGAAAGACCTCCGTCCTCAGAAGGAGAGCGATTACGCAACACTCACCAGGAACAAGCTGGGGGTTCAATTCCTGTACCTGAAGCAAACACCTGAAACCTTTTCAATGACATCTTTTGAAATGATGTCATAATAATGCTTCCTTTATTGGGGACATCATTAGTCCTTAAGGAGCAGTGGGCTTCAGTGAATTGCTCAAGGGCACTTCAACTGAACTATGGAGATCATCCACTCAGTGACCTACAGCCGACCCCTCACAAGACCCATTAGAGTCATAGGGTGCTAGTGAGAGAGAGCTCACCTGTTATAACGGTAGGGGGAACACTGAATAGTGAGTGTGTAAAAAGATTTATTTAGTTGACATTTATTCACTGACCAAACAGCAGAGGCTTCAGGCTGAGCGTCCTCATGGCGAGCGTCTGGTCGGGCGCGAGGGACACCTGCTGGACATGGCCCACCTGTCAGGGACAAACATCAGAGGGGAACACATCCGTCCACTTCCACCTCCTGTAGAGGCGTCAACCGGCGTTTCTCAATCAGCGTACGTGTGCGTACTCTCCTCTACTTGTGTCCTCTCCTCTACTTGTGTCCTCTCCTCTACTTGTGTCCTCTCCTCTACTTGTGTCCTTTCCTCTACTTGTGTCCTCTCCTCTACTTGTGTCCTTTCCTCTACTTGTGTCCTCTTCTCTCCTCGTGTCCTTTCCTCTCCTTGTGTCCTCTCCTCTACTTGTGTCCTCTCCTCTACTTGTGTCCTCTCCTCTACATGTGTCCTTTCCTCTACATGTGTCCTTTCCTCTACTTGTGTCCTCTCCTCTACATGTGTCCTTTCCTCTACTTGTGTCCTCTCCTCTACTTGTGTCCTCTCCTCTACATGTGTCCTCTCCTCTACTTGTGTCCTTTCCTCTACTTGTGTCCTTTCCTCTACTTGTGTCCTCTCCTCTCCTCGTGTCCTTTCCTCTCCTTGTGTCCTGTCTCCTCATCAGTTCATGTTCATTTAAAGTTCTCTTCTCTCGCTTAACGATCAAAATGCCCGGATGTGACTTGCTCCTCCCACTTTACCCAGGATGCATCAGATAAGATTTGTGCATACTCTGGCCAGCCGATATCCCAGAATGCATTTCACCAGCAGCCGGAAACAATAGCGGAGGAGAAAATAAACTACTGACAGATGACTTTACTGCTGTAGAGCGCTGTGGCCCCTACAACAGCCTGACCTCTCTCTCATGGCTCTGACGTCTCCGGAGTGGTCAACATGAGATATAAATCATGTTAAACATGAGATATCATTCATGTTAAACATGAGATATCATTCATATTAAACATGAGATATAATTCATGTTAAACATGAGATATCATTCATGTTAAACATGAGATATAAATCATGTTAAACATGAGATATCATTCATATTAAACATGAGATATCATTCATATTAAACATGAGATATAATCCATGTTAAACGAGATATAATTCATGTTAAACATGAGATATCATTCATATTAAACATGAGATATCATTCATATTAAACATGAGATATAATTCATGTTAAACGAGATATAATTCATGTTAAACATGAGATATCATTCATATTAAACATGAGATATCATTCATATTAAACATGAGATATAATTCATGTTAAACATGAGATATCATTCATATTAAACATGAGATATCATTCATATTAAACATGAGATATAATTCATGTTAAACGAGATATAATTCATGTTAAACATGAGATATCATTCATATTAAACATGAGATATCATTCATATTAAACATGAGATATAATTCATGTTAAACATTAGATATAATTGGGTTTGGAGGATCTAACGAGCTCAAAGAGTTTATTATTTATTCACAGATAATGTTACTTCAGTTTGACTGAGGGTTAAGATTCATAACTTAATATTTTAATTAAACATACTTTTGAATGAATTGTTTGCAATTACATGTGTAATATAACTTTATATACACACATAAAAAAATACATATTTATATATAATCTAAATATGTATAAACAATATAAATCAATGTTTTTATTTTGTACACAATATTAATACAATTATATGCGTATGATTATTTAATTTTTGATTTTGTGTGTGTGTGTGTATATATATATATATATCTCCACATACATAATTCAAAATCAAATAATTATATTAAAAAAGGATAATGGAAAAAGCAGGGTTGTCATATTTTCTTTTGAAAATAATGTACAGTGAATAATGAGAGTAAAGTCAGGAGCAAGAACAGCTGATGTGGTGACGTCATCATGTCAGCTGCTGGTCCCATCACAGACAGACCAGCAAGACCAGGAAGACTCCAAAAGAACAAAAGTCTGTCATTTGAATTGAGAAACGCCGAACGTCTCTCTGGGAGGCCCGTCATCATTCTGCACCGGGTCTACACCGTGTATGCACCGGGTCTGTACCGGGTCTGTACCGGGTCTGCACCGGGTCTACACCGTGTATGCACCGGGTCTGTACCGGGTCTGTACCGGGTCTGCACCGGGTCTACACCGTGTATGCACCGGGTCTGTACCGGGTCTGCACCGGGTCTACACCGTGTATGCACCGGGTCTGTACCGGGTCTGCACCGGGTCTACACCGTGTATGCACCGGGTCTGTACCGGGTCTGCACCGGGTCTACACCGTGTATGCACCGGGTCTGTACCGGGTCTGCACCGGGTCTACACCGTGTATGCACCGGGTCTGCTCCCCGCACGTCCCCTTACCCGGATGCCCTCGATGCGCGGGAGGCTCTGCGCAGACTCCTCCGCCGGCCGCGGCGGGGGGCCCGGGTCCGGCGGAGGCAGCGGGGCGTCCCCCTCGCTGCCCGCGGGCCCGTTGTTGTAGTGCACGTAGAGCAGCAGGCCGATGACGTTGACGATGTACACATGGAAGAAGACCATGACCACCACGAAGTACGCGCGCGAGCACACGCTGCTGCGCTGCACCTGCATGCGGCTGCAGCGCAGCGGGGCCGCGCGGGCCGGCGCGGGCTCTTCCTCCTCCTCCTCTTCCTCCATTAACTCTTCCTCAGCGTCTTCCATTTTAAACTGTTTACAAGACGCCCTGACAACCTGCCTAACGACAGGAAGCTAACGCCTGTGGAGCAGCGTTGGCCGTTTCCGGTCCGCTGGAGAAGCGGCAGCGGCCTCCAGCGGTCACCGCCGGTACAACAGCGAGGGTCTGGGAAATGGAGGATAAGAACAGAAAGAGAGTTCTTAGAGAGTTCTTAGCGAGCTGCTGGAGACCCGGGACGGACTAGTGGACCTGCTTGAGGGAAGCGGGCACCGGAACCAACACTACCACTTTAGAACACAGGGGGCAGCAGAACCAACACTACCACTTTAGTCCACCGGGGGCAGCAGAACCAACACTACCACTTCAGTCCACAGGGGGCAGCAGAACCAACACTACCACTTTAGACCACAGGGGACGCCAGAACCAACACTACCACTTTAGACCACAGGGGGCAGAACCAACACTACCACTTTAGTCCACAGGGGGCAGCAGAACCAACACTACCACTTTAGTCCACAGGGGGCAGAACCAACACTACCACTTTAGTCCACAGGGGGCAGCAGAACCAACACTACCACTTTAGTCCACAGGGGGCAGAACCAACACTACCACTTTAGTCCACAGGGGGCAGAACCAACACTACCACTTTAGACCACAGGGGGCATGTGTTCAATCAAAGTTGAACCTACACAGATATGATATTCCTTCCCTTTATTTATATATATATATATATATATATATATATATATATATATATATATATATATATATATATATATATATATATATATTAACTGGATAACGGATGACAGAGTGTATAATAGTTGGTAGAGAGAGAGAGAGAGAGGAGGAGAGAGAGAGAGAGAGGGAGAGAGAGAGAGAGAGAGAGAGAGAGAGAGGGAGGGGGGGTGTTAGAGAGTCGGGTTAACCCTCGCGGTCTCTTCCGGGATCACCGCCTCCTCTCGGGATCCGCAGCCTCCGCCCGCCGGTTCCACACATGCGCCGCCGCTCGGACTCTGACGGGCCGCCGCGACACGGAGTCTGAGCCGCAGGAGAGGCCTCGTCCCGGGGAGAGGACGCCCCGCGGTCCGGGAGGAGTTGGAGGAACTTGTCGCAGTGGATTCATCCGCGTGCAGCGGGACAATAGCGCGAGCCCGAGGTCAGTGTGCGTGTGCGTGTGCGTGTTGTGTGTGTTGTGTAACCGTGTTGTGTTGTGTGTTGTTGTTGTGTGTGTTGTGTGTGTTGTGTTGTCGTCGTTTCTCTCGTCTTCACGTTTTGATCCGATGTCGGACGTCCTGTGGTCACCTGACATGAGTTATCGTTTTACATGTGAAAGTGTGTGTGTGTGAGAGAGAGAGTGTGTGAGAGAGAGAGTGTGTGTGTGAGAGAGAGAGTGTGTGAGAGAAAAAGAGTGTGTGTGAGAGAAAAAGAGAGTGTGTGTGAGTGTGTGTGTGTGCGTGAGAGAGAGTGTGTGAGAGAGAGAGTGTGTGTGTGAGAGAAAAAGAGTGTGTGTGAGAGAAAAAGAGAGTGTGTGTGAGTGTGTGTGTGTGCGTGAGAGAGAGTGTGTGTGTGTGTGTGAGAGAGTGTGTGAGAGTGTGTGTGTGTGTTTGTGTGTGAGAGTGTGAGAGAGTGTGTGTGAGTGTGGGTGTGTGAGAGAGTGTGTGAGTGTGTGTGAGAGAGAGTGTGTGTGTGTGAGAGTGTGTGCGTGTGAGAGTGTGTGTGCGAGAATGTGTGGGTGTGTGAGAGAGTGTGTGTGTGTGCGAGAGTGTGGGTGTGTGAGAGTGTGTGTGTGTGTGCGAGAGTGTGTGCGAGAGTGTGGGTGAGTGAGAGAGTTCAATTGAATTCAGTTTATTTGTATAGCCCAGTTTCACAAATTACAAATTAGTCTCAGAGTGCTTTACAATCTGTACACATAGACATCCCTGACCCAAAACCTCACATCGGACCAGGAAAAACTCCCAAATAATCCTTCAGGGGGAAAAAAAGGGAAGAAACCTTCAGGAGAGAACAGAGGAGGATCCTCTCCAGGTGGACGGAACAATAGATGTAATGTGACCAGAAGACAGATTTAGAGTTAAAATACATTCAAGGAATCTGACAGTTTATCAATAGTTCATATTTAGGCATATTCCACCATGGAGAGTTTGGAGACCTCCCAAGTGGAGGAGTGGGCGGAGTCCCAGCAGTGGGCGGAGTCTCTACAGTGGGCGGAGTCCCAGCAGGGCAGTGGCACAGCTGGTGTCAGGAACTCACGGTCCAACCATGGATGGTCCATCAGCAGATGGATCTATGCCGTCTCAGAGGGTCACATGACCCCATGAGACGTGAAGTCAGAAGGACTCCGGGGAGAAGCAGAGTTAGTCATGTGTGATGGAGAGATGAAGATTCATCCATAGGAGAAAGAAAAGAGGAGAGAGGTGCTCAGTGTATCCTAAAGGTCCCCCTATAAGCCTCTAGCAGCATCTCCAGGTGTGGACCAGGTGAACCTGACTCAGCCCTGACTATCAGCTCTGTCAAAGAGGAAAGTCTTCAGTCTACTCTTGAAGGTGGTGACTGTGTCTGCCTCCAGGACTGAAGGTGGAGCTGGTTCCATAAAAGAGGAGCTTGATAACTAAAGGCTCTGGCTCCCATTTTACATCTTAAGACTCTAGGAACTACAAGTAGCCCCGCATTTAGTGAGCAGCTTTCTGGTGGGGCGATACGGTACTACAAGCTCTTTAAGATATGATGGTGCATCACCAATTAAGGCTTTGTAGGTTAAGAGAAGAATTTTAAAAGTGATTCTTGATGTTACAGGGAGCCAGTGCAGAGCAGCTAGTGCAGGAGTAATGTGATCTCTGTTCTTAGTTTAGTGAGAACACGAGCTGCAGCATTCTGGATCAACTGGAGGGACCTAAGAGACTTATAGAGCAGCCTGATAATAAGGAGTTGCAGTAATCCAGTCTCGAAGTAACGAACGCGTGAACCAATTTCTCTGCATCTTTTTGAGACAAGATGTGCCTGATTGTTTAAATATGACGTAGATGAAGAATGCAGTCCTTGAGATTTGCTTTATGTGGGAGTTAAAGGACAAGTCCCGATCAAAGATAACAGAGATTCTTTACAGTGGTGTTGGATGCTAGAGTAATGCCATCTACAGAAATCACATCACCAGATAATTGATCTCTGAGGTGCTCAGGGCCGAGTAGAATTACTTCGGTTTTGTCTGAGTTTAACATCAAGAAGTTGGCGGTCATCCATGTTTTTATGTCACTAAGACATGCTTGAATTTTAGTGAGTTGGTTAGTCTCCTCTGGTTTTATCGATAGATATAGTTGATTATCATCTGCCTAACAATGAACGTTTATGGAGTGTTTCCTGATAATGTTGCCCAAAGGAAGCATGTATAAGGTAAATAGAATTGGTCCAAGCACAGAACCTTGTGGAACTCCGTGACTAACGTTGGTGGTCATTGAGGCTTCATCGTTTACAAATACAAACTGAGATCGATCTGATAAATAGGATTTAAACCAACTTAGGGCGGTGCCTGAAATACCAATCGACTGCTCCAGTCTCTGTAATAGGATGTTATGGTCAATGGTGTCGAATGCAGCACTAAGGTCTAACAAGACCAGTACAGAGATGAGTCCTCTATCAGCACTAAGGTATAACAAGACCAGTACAGAGAGGAGTCCTCTATCAGGTCTAAGGTCTAACAAGACCAGTACAGAGAGGAGTCCTCTATCAGGTCTAAGGTCTAACAAGACCATGATGATGGTGATGATGGTGGTGATGATGACGGTGATGATGGTGATGATGATGGTGAATATGGTGATGATGGTGATGATGATGGTGGTGATGGTGACGATGATGATGATCATGATTATGATGGTGATGGTGGTGATGATGATGGTGAATATGGTGATGATGATGGTGATGATGATGGTGAATATGGTGATGATGATGATGATGATGATGATGGTGAATATGGTGATGATGGTGATGGTGATGATGATGATCATGATCATGATTATGATGGTGATGGTGATGATGATGATGGTGAGGATCATGATCATGATCATGATTATGATCATGATTATGATGGTGATGATGATGGTGGTGATGATGATGATGGTGATGATGGTGATAATGGTGATGATGATGGTGAATATGGTGATGATGATGATGGTGAATATGGTGATGATGGTGATGGTGATGATGATGATGGTGATGATGATCATGATCATGATTATGATGGTGATGATGATGATGGTGATGATGATGATGGTGATGGTGATAATGGTGATGATGATGGTGATGATGGTTATCTCTCCCTTCTTTAGGCCTGTGGGCCCCCAGTGGAGAAGATGGACAGGATGAAGATCATCCAGCGGAGGCTGTCCATGTCGCTCCGCGGCGCCCGGCCTGTCGACGACTCGCTGGCGGAGCAGACGGCGCTCGACGCGCCGTGCGCCGTCACCGCCGCCGCCAGGGACACCGGTGAGTCGCACACAGCTGGAGCACCAAGCCGCTCACTTCCTCCACCTCTTCGCTCTAGAGCAGTGGTTCCCAAACTCAAGAATGCCGCGGCCCAATTTGAAATGTGAAAATGTTGTGCGGCCCAGCCGAGCCTTTGATCTCAACTCTGATCAGAACAGAGGGAGGTTCAATGACCTCCAGAATTCAACCCTTTAGAAATGTATTAACCCACAATGTATGTTTTGAATACCATTTTCTCCGGAGCTCCTATATATTTACTTTAATACGACAAGAGGGCGCCCCATGTGACGGGGTTCTGTTGTGTAACGACAGGCGGACCAGAGCAGCCTTATTGTTTTATTAATCTGTTTCTTTAAATAGTTTGTGCTTCATCAATTAATGTTTCACAACTAATGTGCCGCTAGAATTGTTCAAATAATACTTAAACTAAGAAAAATATGTACGTTTTGTATCTTATCAATTATTAATCGTTTTAAGTAAAATACAGAAACTCGCAACCCTAATGTTACGACCAGGGTCAAACTCACTAGTCCTGATGTTCTCATTGTTCTCTAGTCCTGATGTTCTCATTGTTCTCTAGTCCTGATGTTCTCATTAGAGTTAGACCAGGAGTCATCTGTTATATGAGACCTGGACTAGAGTTAGACCAGGAGTCCTCTGTTATATGAGACCTGGACTAGAGTTAGACCAGGAGTCCTCTGTTATATGAGACCTGGACTAGAGTTAGACCAGGAGTCCTCTGTTATATGAGACCTGGACTAGAGTTAGACCAGGAGTCCTCTGTTATATGAGACCTGGACTAAAGTTAGACCAGGGGTCCTCTGTTATATGAGACCTGGACTAGAGTTAGACCAGGAGTCCTCTGTTATATGAGACCTGGACTAGAGTTAGACCAGGAGTCCTCTGTTATATGAGACCTGGACTAAAGTTAGACCAGGAGTCCTCTGTTATATGAGACCTGGACTAGAGTTAGACCAGGAGTCCTCTGTTATATGAGACCTGGACTAGAGTTAGACCAGGAGTCCTCTGTTATATGAGACCTGGACTAAAGTTAGACCAGGGGTCCTCTGTTATATGAGACCTGGACTAGAGTTAGACCAGGAGTCCTCTGTTATATGAGACCTGGACTAGAGTTAGACCAGGAGTCCTCTGTTATATGAGACCTGGACTAAAGTTAGACCAGGAGTCCTCTGTTATGAGACCTGGACTAGAGTTAGACCAGGAGTCCTCTGTTATATGAGACCTGGACTAAAGTTAGACCAGGAGTCCTCTGTTATACGAGACCTGGACTAGAGTTAGACCGGGAGTCCTCTGTTATATGAGACCTGGACTAGAGTTAGAACAGGAGTCCTCTGTTATATGAGACCTGGACTAGAGTTAGACCAGGAGTCCTCTGTTATATGAGACCTGGACTAGAGTTAGACCAGGAGTCCTCTGTTATATGAGACCTGGACTAGAGTTAGACCAGGAGTCCTCTGTTATATGAGACCTGGACTAAAGTTAGACCAGGAGTCCTCTGTTATGAGACCTGGACTAGAGTTAGACCAGGAGTCCTCTGTTATATGAGACCTGGACTAAAGTTAGACCAGGAGTCCTCTGTTATACGAGACCTGGACTAGAGTTAGACCGGGAGTCCTCTGTTATATGAGACCTGGACTAGAGTTAGAACAGGAGTCCTCTGTTATATGAGACCTGGACTAGAGTTAGACCAGGAGTCCTCTGTTATACGAGACCTGGACTAGAGTTAGACCGGGAGTCCTCTGTTATATGAGACCTGGACTAGAGTTAGAACAGGAGTCCTCTGTTATATGAGACCTGGACTAGAGTTAGACCAGGAGTCCTCTGTTATATGAGACCTGGACTAGAGTTAGAACAGGAGTCCTCTGTTGTATTGAGGTGATGCAGGAGTGCACATGAGTATACAGTGGAGTACATATGAGTACACAGTGGAGTACACAGTGGAGTAAACATGAGTACACAGTGGAGTACATATGAGTACACAGTGGAGTAAACATGAGTACACAGTGGAGTTCCTGTTCACCTCTGTTATTCCTGCTCACCTCTGTTATTCCTGCTCACCTCTGTTATTGCTGCTCAGCTGTTATTCCTGCTCACCTCTGTTATTCCTGCTCAGCTGTTATTCCTGCTCACTTCTGTTATTCCTGCTCACCTCTGTTATTCCTGCGCACCTTTGTTATTCCTGCTCAGCTGTTATTCCTGCTCAGCTGTTATTCCTGCTCACCTCTGTTATTCCTGCTCAGCTGTTATTCCTGCTCACCTCTGTTATTCCTGCTCACCTCTGTCATTCCTGCTCAGCTGTTATTCCTGCTCACAGCTGTTATTCCTGCTCACCTCTGTTATTCCTGCTAACTTTTGTTATTCCCGCTCACATCTGTTATTCCTGCCCACATCTGTTATTCCCGCTCACAGCTGTTATTCCTGCTCAGCTGTTATTCCTGCTCACCTCTGTTATTCCTGCTCACAGCTGTTATTCCTGCTCAGCTGTTATTCCTGCTCACCTCTGTTATTCCTGCTCACAGCTGTTATTCCTGCTCAGCTGTTATTCCTGCTCACCTGTCATTCCTGCTCAGCTTTGTTATTCCTGCTCACAGCTGTTATTCCTGCTCACCTCTGTTATTCCTGCTCACCTCTGTTATTCCTGCTCACCTGTTATTCCTGCTCAGCTGTTATTCCTGCTCACAGCTGTTATTCCTGCTAACTTTTGTTATTCCTGCTCACCTGTTATTCCTGCTCAGCTGTTATTCCTGCTCACAGCTGTTATTCCCGCTCACATCTGTTATTCCTGCCCACATCTGTTATTCCCGCTCACAGCTGTTATTCCTGCTCACCTCTGTTATTCCTGCTCACAGCTGTTATTCCTGCTCAGCTGTTATTCCTGCTCACCTCTGTCATTCCTGCTCAGCTGTTATTCCTGCTCAGCTGTTATTCCTGCTCACCTCTGTTATTCCTGCTCAGCTGTTATTCCTGCTCACCTCTGTCATTCCTGCTCAGCTGTTATTCCTGCTCAGCTGTTATTCCTGCTCACCTCTGTTATTCCTGCTCAGCTGTTATTCCTGCTCACCTCTGTCATTCCTGCTCAGCTCTGTTATTCCTGCTCACAGCTGTTATTCCTGCTCACAGCTGTTCTTCCTGCTAACTTTTGTTATTCCTGCTCACATCTGTTATTCCTGCTCACAGCTGTTATTCCTGCTCACTTTTGTTATTCCTGCTCACCTCTGTTATTCCTGCTCAGCTGTTATTCCTGCTCACTTTTGTTATTCCTGCTCACCTCTGTTATTCCTGCTCAGCTGTTATTCCTGCTCACCTCTGTTATTCCTGTTCTTTCTGGCCCTTCTTGTCTCCCTTCTCTCCCCGGCTGGTTCTGCTCGGCGCCTCAGAGCCCGAGGTGGCGGGCACCGCCCCGCCTCATGCCCGAGGTGGCGCGCGCCCGCCTCGCGGCCAGGTGGCGCCGCCCCGCCTGCGCCCGAGTGGCGGCGCCCCCCGCCTCGCAGGCCTCCTTCCTTCCTCGTCCATCGCGGTCACCTGAACCGCAACGCCATGCGCAGGGAGGCCGGAGGGGGGAGGGACTTCCTGGACCTCCACAGGACTGGATCTCTGGGTACACACACACACACACACACACAGAGACACACACAGACACAAACACAGAGACACACAGAGAGACACACACACACACACAGAGAGAGAGACACACACACAAGGCCCGGCGTTGCGGACTGCTGGTCTAGAACAGAACCAGTCTCTGGTCAGTAGTAGTGTGGGGCGGTCAGGACCGGTTCTACCCAGAAACCTTTGCTGTGGGTTCTATTCCCATTCCATTGAAGAAGGAGTTATGGGTTGTTAGAAGCATGGTTGTTAAAGAACCCCCAGCAATCCAGAACCCCCCCCCCCTAAAAACTGTTATCATGTACTAAGATGGCACTGCACCACAAACCCTTGTAATATAAAGGGTTCCCTTTAGAACCCCCACAGTGGATAATAGATCAGACTATTGGAATATAAAGGGTTCCCTTTAGAACCCCCATGGTGGATAATAGATCAGACTCTTGGAATATAAAGGGTTCCCTTTAGAACCCCCATGGTGGATAATAGATCAGAGCCTTTATTATTGAATGGTTCTAAGTCGAAGGTGGTTTATTGTTTATTGTGTTGATTGTTTAATGTGACAGTCCACTCTCGCCCCCCAGCCGGGTTCTTCATACATTCATATATACAAGGGTTCTACGTACCTCCTGGTGGGTCCTTCTTAGTACCCTAAAAAAGTGGAAAGGTTCTTGATAGAACATCCAGCGAGGGTTTTGGGTGGAACCATTCCACCAAAGAATGGTAGAACCACAAACAAGCAGTTCTGTGTAGAACCTAATACATGTCGTTCTGGGTAGAACCCCAAACAAGTGGTTCTAGGTAGAACCTCTAACATGCAGTTCTGGGTAGAACCTCTCAAAAGCGGTTCTGGGTATAGAACCCAGAACAAGCTGTTCTGAGTAGAACCTTAGAACCTTTAACATGCAGTTCTGTGTAGAACCTCTAACAAGTGGCTTTAGATAGAACCGGAACAAGCGGTTCTAGGTAGAACCACTTGTTAAGGGTTCTACCTAGACAGAGATAGGAGGAGCGAGTTTGGTATCACATGAGAGGGAGTGGAGTAACAAGCAAGAAGAGAGAGAGAGAGGGAGGGAGGGAGAGAGAGGGCTTAATAACAGGAGGAGACAATATCAAGAGACGGGAAGTGGAAAAGAGAGGAGGGGAGAGAGAAGAGAGAGGGAGGAGAGAGAGGGAGGAGAGAGAAAGGTAGAGAGAGAGAGGGAGGAGAGAGGGAGGGAGGAGAGAGAGGGAGGAGAGAGAGAGGTAGAGAGAGAGAGAGAGGGAGGGAGGAGAGAGAGGGAGGAGCTGCTGCTCTGACTCTTCTCCGGCTGCCCCTGAAGCCTCAGGACTGGATTCTGAAACGTTTCCCTCAAAGTGTTTTAGTGTTTCTGATCTTGGGATCTTCTTCTGGGACTCTGGTCCTGGTCCTGGTCCTGGTCCTGGTGCTGGTGCTGGTCCTGATCCTGGGGCTGGTCCTGGTCCTGGTTGATCTTCTTCTGGGACTCTGGTCCTGGTCCTGGTGCTGGTGCTGGTCCTGATCCTGGGGCTGGTCCTGGTTGATCTTCTTCTGGTCCTGGTCCTGGTCCTGGTGCTGGTGCTGGTCCTGATCCTGGGGTTGGTCCTGGCCCTGGTTGATCTTCTTCTGGCACTCTGGTCCTGGTCTCGTGGTCCAAGGGGGGCTCTGCTTGGGGAGACTCGAGGATGGGGGAGGCTGGACCGGAAGAGGGGGGGAGCGTCGGGGGGGGAGACCCCCCGCGGAGGCCGTCTCCTCTCCGGATGCTCCGGCTGCTGGACTCGTGCCGGCCTCCAGGGAACCGGATCGGTGAGTCTGACCGGATCCCAGAGCCGCTTCAGAACCTTGGTTCAGAACCTTGGTTCAGAACCCTGTTCTCCCACGAGGTGCTGAGTCACGGCTCTTCAGATTCATGCGGAGCACAAACTTTACTTATTCACACTCGTCCATGTTCTTCTTCCCTCTCGTCTTCTTTCAGACGAGAGGGAATGCAACTCATTTCACTCGTTTGTTTGCGTCAGAGTTCCAGTAGATAAGGCCTCGTTTACATATGGAAACACTTTATAACGTGTAAGACGACAACTTGATGAGTCATGAAGTTTCAGCAGCTCTTACATCACCAAACTATAAACGTTCATTCATAAATATATCCTGAAGCGGTGTCGCTATGTCGTCCTTCCTGCGTCCAGGAGGCGGGGCTTAGGGTTAGGGTTAATCGAGTCTTAATAACAACAAAGTCACCCGTGACCTTGGATGACCCCCCCACCGGGTCTAAGTCCTGGCGTCATCCTGAGATCAGTCCTACCATCTCCTCACCGGATTCAGAGTCACCAAGAACTCTGGCGCTCATCCAGGATTCATAGAAGTCACATCATAGCTCTGTCCCTCCTTCCTGAGCGCCAGAGGTGGAGCTTACTACTGGATGACTGACTGCCAGAGGTGGAGCTTACTACTGGATGACTGACTGCCAGAGGCGGAGCTTACTACTGGATGACTGACTGCCAGAGGCGGAGCTTACCACTGGATAACTGACTGCCAGAGGCGGAGCTTACTACTGGATGACTGACTGCCAGAGGCGGAGCTTACCACTGGATAACTGACTGCCAGAGGCGGAGCTTACCACTGGATGACCTCAACCGAGTCACAAGGAATCCCAAGGAACTGACCTTGTATGACTCCTATATTCAGGGTCTCCCCTCTCAGGGTCTCCCTCTCAGAGTCTCACCTCTCAGGGTCTCACCTCTCAGGGTCTCCCCTCTCAGGGTCTCCCTCTCAGGGTCTCACCTCTCAGGGTCTCCCCTCTCAGGGTCTCCTCTCTCAAGGTCTCCCCTCTCAGGGTCTCCTCTCTCAGGGTCTCCCCTCTCAGGGTCTCCCCTCTCAGGGTCTCCTCTCTCAGGGTCTCCCCTCTCAGGGTCTCCCCTCTCAGGGTCTCACCTCTCAGGGTCTCACCTCTCAGGGTCTCCTCTGTTGAAGAAGCCTGAGGAGTAGTAAATCAAAGCAAATGGAGGGATGAGCCTAAAGAAGACCACCTGGCCTCATGTGAGCCAGGCCATCTTGACCAGGAGGACCTCCACACTCTGGTTAGCGCTCTGGTTAGCATTCTGGTTAGCGCTCTTGTTAGCGCTCTGGTTAGCGTTCTGGTTAGCGCTCTGGTTAGCATTCTGGTTAGTGCTCTGGTTAGCGCTCTGGTTAGCGTTCTGGTTAGCGCTCTGGTTAGCGCTCTGGTTAGCGTTCTGGTTAGCGCTCTGGTTAGCATTCTGGTTAGTGCTCTGGTTAGCGCTCTGGTTAGCGTTCTGGTTAGCGCTCTGGTTAGCGCTCTGGTTAGCGCTCTGGTTAGCGCTCTGCCAACTGTGGAATCTGAATCCACCCTTATCTCCACGGGACCGTCACTCATCAACCACAAGCGTGTGTGAGTGTGTGTGTGTGTGTGTGTGTGAGAGTTTGTGTGTGTGTGACTGTGTGAGAGTTTGTGTGTGAGTGTGTGTGTGTGTGTGTGTGTGTGTGTGAGAGAGTCTGTGTGTGTGTGTGTGTGTGTGTATGGGTGAGTGTGTCCAGCAGTCAGGTTTCCGTCTCCTTGAGTCTACAGTTTCCTCAGTGGGGGATTGATTCCTGACATGACGACCAGTCTGAGCTCGCAGCGGCGGGGGGCATAATGATATTATATAACATGTTTTTTTCTAATACAAACTGAGGCTGTTATTGAAAATGAATATGATAAAACTGAATTCATAAGGAAACATGTTCACTTTATCCACCGAAACGCTGCTCAGGTCCTAACCTCCATGAACAGCTCGCCTGTATGAGTTATCCGCCCCCCCAGCCTCAGGAGAACAGACTTGTGGGGGGTCGGCAGGCAAAGACGTTGCATGCACCGTGACATCAACCTCTGACCTCCTGCTCCACAAGGCCTGATCCGTTATCCCTGTATATATATATATATATATATATATATATATATATATATATATATATATATATCTATATCTGTGTCAGAGCAGCCGGTAGTCCGTGGGCCGGCTCCTCGGGAGGACACGTCGCGACCGACGCCACTCAAGTGGTGATGGTGTCTCGTCATCGTCTTCGAAGCCATCTGCTCCGGTTTGAAGACGTGTCCTTGAGAAGCCGGCGGGGCGCCTGACGTCTCTCCGTGTTCACAGGTGTCGTCCACGAGAACGTGAAGATGGGTTCGGATGGGGAGAGCGACCAGGCGTCAGGGACGTCTTCGGATGAGGTCCAGAGTCCGGTGAGGGTTCGGATGAGGAACAACCACCACCGGCGCATCTCCAACGAGGTGTGTGAAGGTCCTGCATGGTGCAGAGGACTCCATGTGTGTTGGATTGAACAATTCAATGAAAGATGTCAGACATTTCTATTGTATCACCATGAAATCCTATATATTGAAATGGTAGTGAAATCAATCTATTATCCCAATAGAAGACCAGTGCCCCCCCCCCCCCCGTCTCACTAAACATACCAATAGAAGACCATATATGTATATATATATATATATGTATATATATATGTATATATATATATATATATATATATATATATATATATATATATATATATATATATATATATATATATACCTTCGACAATATATATATATATTGTCGAAGGTTGGGAAAAGATGACCAGGACGGCAAAGTAAAATTCAAAACAATATATATCCAGTATATCTACACGCCTCCACTACTCTTGTGGAGGTGTACAGCTTTAACAAAGCGGCTGTAGAGAGAGGCGTGGCTACCTGAGCACAGAACCAATGCTCTGCTAACATAGTTTGTTTTCATGGAAATGAAATATCAAAGGTTCAAACCAATGAAGCAGGAGAATCAGAGCAGCGGCCGCCTTCAGCTCATAGACTAAGTTGACTGGCTGCGGAGAGCCAGAGTTTAGTAGCTTGCGGCGTACGGCTTCTTCCTCTTTTGTGACTGAGATTAATGACGAGATCAGAGAGCTAGCTAGTAGACGGCTGGCTAGGGAAATAGTTTGCTCATTCCACCAAGCTTAAATTCTACACTGGTTACATAAAATTATTGAATAGCCGAGGAGGACGAGCTCACGGGCTAACGAAGCCGCCATCCGTTACTAAGACAACAAACAACATGTTTTAAATATGACCTTTAATGTCCATTCCACTCTTCTGTTTCTGTGTTTCCACTGCAAGCATCATTAGCACCAATAGCACCATTAGCACCAATAGCATCATTAGAACCATTAGCACCAATAGCATCATTAGCACCAATAGCATCATTAGCACCAATAGCATCATTAGAATCATTAACACCATTAGCACCATTAGCATAAGTAGCATCATTAGCACCATTATCACCAATAGCATCATTAGCACCAATAGAACCATTAGCACCAATAGCACCAATAGCATCATTAGCACCAATAGCACCATTAGGACAATTAAGGACAATTAAAACACGCACAAACTTCCCAACAGTTTTTACCCACAGCCCGTCAAATGTATACCCCCCCCCGAACACTGAGGACAGTAGCACTAACTGCTGATGAATATTAATGGCAAATGCACTTTATGATGACCCGCTTATTTATGATGTGAATGTTTTTCATGGTTGTTTTTAAATGTTTGTCTTTACTGTAAGCGCTGCTAAACAGTTTTTCATTGTCTTCACGACGACAATAAAGTATTCAATTCAATTAGCACCATTAGCACCAATATCACCATTAGCACCATTAGCACCAATAGCACCATTAGCACCATTAGCCTCGGCGTGGCTTCTGAGCGTCTCCTCCAGCCGCTCCACGGCGTGACGCGTGTCTCTTCCCTTTGTCTCGTTCAGGACATAAACAAGCGTCTGTCCCTCCCGGCGGACATCCGGCTGCCGGAGGGCTACCTGGAGAAGTTCGCCATGAGCGGCCCGCCCTTCGACACGCCCATGAGCCGCCGGCTGCGGCGCGCCTCACTGGTACGTCCTCTGGGGGGCGCCAGCTCCACAGGCTGCAGCGCTAGTGGGTACCAACACGCTGGACTGGGACCAGAGCCCGGACCAGAGCCTGGTCCAGGACCTGGGTTAGGGTTAGCCCTAGGGGGCGTGTCCTCCTGCTGTCCAGCTTCGGGCCATGACACCGGCCTTCGGGGAGAGTAATGTCACCCGGGGTTCCTGGCGTTGGGGGCGGGGCCAACAGGGCTCTGTAATGCAAGTGAACTTGGTTGATATCAGTTTCCTCTCATGGATGCTACCGATCTATAATCAATTATTCACAGGGAAGTCAATCCCTCAGTGACATATAGGTACCTTTATAACTGGGACACTGAACATCCAATGGATATCCATCTTGGTTTTTGGTGAATCTGGGCCTTAATCCTGAGCCCTCACCCCCTGAACACTCACCCCCTGAACACTCACCCCCTGAACACTCACCCCCTGAACCCTCGCCCCCTGAACCCTCACCCCCTGAACCCTCGCCCCCTGAACCCTGAACCCTCATGAGTTACAGGTTGTGGTCATTGTGTTATAAGTTCCAGTTTTTGTGTGTAATCAATCGAGAAAAACTGTAAGACCGACGTGTGACACTTAAGAGCCCTGACACTCGTTGCGATGCTCGTGGCGATACTCGTGGCGCTTGCGTGCGCATGGGCAAAGACGCAAAGTCCGGTTCCTAATCCAATTCACCGCTACATGCCTCGATGGTCGGATTATCAACCGCATCGGATCGAGTATCCAGGGGTGTCAATCGGACCGTAGTCGGACCGCACATAGTCGAACAAAGGTGTTACATGAAACGGATCATTAGAGTTCAGTCCGACTAAGACAGTTATTCGAATGCATGTAACCATGGTCTCTGTCTGTCTCTCTGTCTCTCTCTCCCTCTCTCCTTCTCTCTCTCTCTCAGTCTCGGTGCTGCAGTGATGACCTATTTGAGGTCTTTTAGTTTGTTATTGTGCTAATTATAAAAATGTAATTAAATGTGGTTGAGTAATGGACTTTCTCTTAAATAGACTTCAGAGCTACACAGACACACACACACACACACACATACAGACAGACAAACACACACACACACACACACACACACACACACACACACAACCCTCACCCCCTGAGCCCTAGAGCAGCCAGGTGTCTGTGAGCGGCTCCTCGACCTCTAACCCTCCAGAAGGCTGTCATGTACTGCTGTGATCTCCCTCTAACACACACCCTCTCTCTCTCTCTCTCTCTCCCTCTCTCTCTCCCTCTTTTTCCCTCTCTCTCTCTGTCTCTCTCTCTCAGACCGTTTACATGATTGTATCATTCTAATCTTTCTTTAGTCGGACTATGCTATCTTTTGGGGATCTTCTATTATCCCAATATACATGGCAGTGAGTAATTCAAATCATTGGCCGACAGCATGTCACCTCCGATACCACAGGTGGCGCTGTGTTCCCTACAACTCCAGGGCTCAAGTTTTGAAGACATTGGTTCATTGGTTGCTGGATTACAGTTTTTCTCGATTGCTTAAACACATTTCTTGAAAGCATGCCTCGTTTTCTCAAAACTCTTAACATAAATCCCCAAACCACTCACACAAAATGCAAAACCCTTTGTATCTCCTGCAAAATGCAACTTTGCTTTCAAAACAGTGTCATGTCACCTCAAAAGGGAATTTTGTTTTCCAATGACAAACACAGCATTCTAAGCATCGATAGAACACTGATGTGCTCAATGGAAAACATGACGATGTAATGGGAAAACACCAGTATGAAGGCCTTATCAGGAGCATTGTGCCTTTTCATGTCCAGTGTTACTCTATGCTTTCTCCTGTTGTAAAATATTATAAATGTATAATGTTTTAACTCAAAATATAAAGCAACACATACAAGAAAAAAAAATCTTTCTTTTCTCTATTTTTTCACAGAACAAACAATCGAAAATAGACCAGTCAACAACAAAAAAATAAAGAAAAGTGTAAATAGAAAAGAACAAAAGAATGTGTGGAACATGGTCTGGTCATCAATACTGGCAGTTCTTATTTGTTTTATGGTTACGTAATGCATTATTTACTATCGCCGTCTCCTGCTCCGCTGTAAACATACGCTCCCTCCCACTACCCTGGGGTAATCTTTCAGTTCTGCAAACTATACAAATACAGTACAATGTAAAATAGTTATACAGTAAATACAACAACACTATGCTCCTGATAAGGATTCAAACTCGTGTTTTCCTGTCAGAGTTCTGTTTCTTATCTATTTTCTCTTTTGAACGTCCGGATGATGGATGCTACTAAAAAGCAGCTTACAGTATATGAGGTTGACCCTCTGGCCAGCCTCTGGCATGGGTAAACGGCTGACCACATGGTCAATTAGTGTGGACCCAATCTCATCTGAGATAGAGAGGATGGTGTGTTGTGTTTTGAAGAAAGTGTGGTTAACAATTCAAATTTGTGTTTAAAGCAGAGAATTGTGTGTTGTGTTTTGAAAAAAGTGTGGCTAACAATTGAAATCTGTGTCTAAAGCAGATAATTGTGCTTGTAGTTTAGCAGAATTGGTTTAGGGAGTTGGCACATGAGTTACAGGTTGTGGTCATTGTGTTATAAGTTCCAGTTTTTGTGTGTAATCAATCGGGAAAAACTGTAAGACCGACCTGTGTGACACTTAAGAGCCCTGACACTCGTTGCGATGCTCGTGGCGATACTCGTGGCGCTTGCGTGCGCATGGGCAAAGACGCAAAGTCCGGTTCCTAATTCACCGCTACATGCCTCGATGGTCGGATTATCAACCGCATCGGATCGAATATCCAGGGGTGTCAATCGGACCGTAGTCGGACCGCACATAGTCGAACAAAGGTGTTACATGAAACGGATCATTAGAGTTCAGTCCGACTAAGACAGTTATTCGAATGCATGTAACCATGGTCTCTGTCTGTCTCTCTGTCTCTCTCTCCCTCTCTCCTTCTCTCTCTCTCTCAGTCTCGGTGCTGCAGTGATGACCTATTTGAGGTCTTTTAGTTTGTTATTGTGCTAATTATAAAAATGGAATTAAATGTGGTTGAGTAATGGACTTTCTCTTAAATAGACTTCAGAGCTACACACACACACACACATACAGATAGACACACACACACACACACACACACATACAGACAGACACAGACTCACTTCTGCGCTCTGTCTCCTCTAGTCTGAAATTGGCTTTGGGAAACTGGAGACGTACATCAAACTGGACAAGCTAGGAGAGGTGAGATTACACACACACACACACACTGTTATCAGCACTAAACACACACTGTGTTATCAGCACTAAACACTGTGTTATCAGCACTAAACACACACACTGTGTTATCAGCACTAAACACACACTGTGTTATCAGCCCTAAACACACACTGTGTTATCAGAACTAAACACACACTGTGTTATCAGCACTAAACACACACTGTGTTATCAGCACTAAACACACACTGTGTTATCAGCCCTAACACACACTGTGTTATCAGCACTAAACACACACTTTGTTATCAGCACTAAACACTGTGTTATCAGCACAACACACACACACACTGTTATCAGCACTAAACACACACACATTGTGTTATCAGCACTAAACACACACACACACACACTTTATCAGCACTAAACACACACACACAAACATACACTAACCAGGTGTGCTCTGCAGGGGACGTACGCCACGGTGTTCAAGGGGCGGAGCAAGCTTACCGACAACCTGGTGGCTCTCAAAGAGATCCGTCTGGAGCACGAGGAGGGGGCGCCCTGCACCGCCATCAGAGAAGGTCCTGAGACGACGTCCTGAGGTCCTGAGACCACACGTGTAGTCCTGAGACCATGTCCTGAGGTCCTGAGACCACACGTGTGGTCCTGAGACCACGTCCTGAGGTCCTGAGACCACATGTGTAGTCCTGAGACCATGTCCTGAGGTCCTGAGACCACATGTGTAGTCCTGTGACCACGTCCTGAGGACCTGAGACCACACGTGTGGTCCTGAGACCACGTCCTGAGACCACGTCCTGAGTCCGTTGTGTGTCTCTTCTAGTGTCTCTGCTGAAAGACTTAAAACACGCAAATATCGTCACCCTCCATGACATCATCCACACGGACAAGTGCCTGACCCTGGTATTCGAGTACCTGGTGAGTGTGAGTGTAAGTGTGAGTGTGAGTGTGAGTGTAAGTGTGAGTGTGAGTGTGAGTGTGAGTGTGAGTGTGTGTGTGTGTGTGTCTGTGTTGTTCCCAGAGAGATGTTGAGGGTATCACGTAACACTTCTCATGTGGATTAGGGTTGATGTTTGGGGCGACAGTGTAATCTAAATATTCTGTCTCTCTTCCTGTCTTTCTGTCCTTCTCTCCCTCTTTGTGTCCTTGTGTCCTGTGTCCTTTAGGAGAAGGACCTGAAGCAGTACATGGATGACTGTGGAAGCATCATGAGCGTCCACAATGTGAAGGTATCTGGAAGTAAAACATCTGGAACTAAAGAACTGCCGTTGAATTCAATGATAGTTTCAACAAGTGGAATAAAGAATAATCTGTGATTTACTTTTCATAACGTGTCCTCCTTGTGTCTTGTCCTCTTTGTAACGTGTCCTCTTCATAACGTGTCCTCCTTGTGTCTTGTCCTCTTTGTAACGTGTCCTCTTCATAACGTGTCCTCCTTGTGTCTTGTCCTCTTCGTAACGTGTCCTCTTCGTAACGTGTCCTCCTTGTGTCTTGTCCTCTTCGTAACGTGTCCTCTTCGTAACGTGTCCTCTTCGTAATGTGTCCTCCTTGTGTCTTGTCCTCTTCGTAACGTGTCCTCCTTGTGTCATGTCCTCTTCGTAATGTGTCCTCTTCGTAACGTGTCCTCCTTGTGTCTTGTCCTCTTCATAACGTGTCCTCCTTGTGTCATGTCCTCTTCGTAATGTGTCCTCTTCATAACGTGTCCTCCTTGTGTCTTGTCCTCCTCATAACGTGTCCTCCTTGTGTCGTGTCCTCTTCATAACGTGTCCTCCTTGTGTCTTGTCCTCTTCATAACGTGTCCTCCTTGTGTCGTGTCCTCTTCTGTCCTCCTGTGTCCTCCTTGTCCTCCTTGTGTCATGTCCTCCTTGTCATAACGTGTCCTCCTTGTGTCTTGTCCTCCTCATAACGTGTCCTCCTTGTGTCTTGTCCTCCTCATAACGTGTCCTCCTTGTGTCTTGTCCTCTTCATAACGTGTCCTCCTTGTGTCTTGTCCTCTTCATAACGTGTCCTCCTTGTGTCGTGTCCTCTTCGTAACGTGTCCTCCTTGTGTCATGTCCTCCTTGTGTCTTGTCCTCTTCGTAACGTGTCCTCCTTGTGTCTTGTCCTCCTCATAACGTGTTCTCCTTGTGTCTTGTCCTCCTCATAACGTGTCCTCCTTGTGTCATGTCCTTCATGTCCTCCTTGTGTCTTGTCTTGTAACGTGTCCTCCTTGTGTCGTGTCCTCTTCATAACGTGTCCTCCTTGTGTCGTGTCCTCTTCGTAACGTGTCCTCCTTGTGTCATGTCCTCCTCATAACGTGTCCTCCTTGTGTCGTGTCCTCTTCATAACGTGTCCTCCTTGTGTCTTGTCCTCTTCATAACGTGTCCTCCTTGTGTCGTGTCCTCCTCATAACGTGTCCTCCTTGTGTCTTGTCCTCTTCATAACGTGTCCTCCTTGTGTCGTGTCCTCTTCATAACGTGTCCTCCTTGTGTCTTGTCCTCTTCATAACGTGTCCTCCTTGTGTCGTGTCCTCTTCGTAACGTGTCCTCCTTGTGTCTTGTCCTCCTCATAACGTGTCCTCCTTGTGTGTCCTCTTCGTAACGTGTCCTCCTTGTGTCATGTCCTCTTCATAACGTGTCCTCCTTGTGTTGTGTCCTCTTCGTAACGTGTCCTCCTTGTGTCATGTCCTCCTCATAACGTGTCCTCTTCATAACGTGTCCTCCTTGTGTCTTGTCCTCCTCATAACGTGTCCTCCTTGTGTCTTGTCCTCTTATGCGTGTCCTCCTTGTGTTGTGTCCTCTTTGTAACGTGTCCTCCTTGTGTCGTGTCCTCTTCGTAACGTGTCCTCTTCATAACGTGTCCTCCTTGTGTCTTGTCCTCTTCATAATGTGTCCTCCTTGTGTCGTGTCCTCTTCGTAACGTGTCCTCCTTGTGTCGTGTCCTCCTCATAACGTGTCCTCCTTGTGTCATGTCCTCTTCATAACGTGTCCTCCTTGTGTCATGTCCTCTTCGTAACGTGTCCTCCTTGTGTCATGTCCTCTTCGTAACATGTCCTCCTTGTGTCATGTCCTCCTCATAACATGTCCTCCTTGTGTCATGTCCTCTTCATAACGTGTCCTCCTTGTGTCATGTCCTCCTCATAACGTGTCCTCCTGTGTCTGTCTGTCCTCCTTCGTAACGTGTCCTCCTTGTGTCATGTCCTCTTCGTAACGTGTCCTCCTTGTGTCATGTCCTCTTCGTAACATGACCTCCTTGTGTCATGTCCTCCTCATAACATGTCCTCCTTGTGTCATGTCCTCTGTCCTCCTCATGCATGTCCTCCTTGTGTCATGTCCTCCTCATAACATGTCCTCCTTGTGTCATGTCCCCCTCATAACGTGTCCTCCTTGTCATGTCCTCTTCATAACGTGTCCTCCTTGTGTCATGTCCTTCATAACGTGTCCTCCTCGTGTCGTGTCCTCCTCGTGTCGTGTCCTCCTCATAACATGTCCTCCTTGTGTCATGTCCTCCTCATAACGTGTCCTCCTTGTGTCATGTCCTCTTCATAACGTGTCCTCCTTGTGTCGTGTCCTCCTTGTGTCGTGTCCTCCTCATAACATGTCCTCCTTGTGTCGTGTCCTCCTCATAACGTGTCCTCCTTGTGTCATGTCCTCTTCGTAACATGTCCTCCTTGTGTCATGTCCTCTTCATAACATGTCCTCCTTGTGTCATGTCCTTCCTCCCATAACGTGTCCTCCGTCCCTCATAACATGTCCTCCTTGTGTCATGTCCTCCTCATAACGTGTCCTCCTTGTGTCATGTCCTCCTCATAACGTGTCCTCCTTGTGTCATGTCCTCCTCATAACGTGTCCTCCTTGTGTCATGTCCTCTTCATAACGTGTCCTCCTCGTAACGTGTCCTCCTTGTGTCATGTCCTCCTCATAACGTGTCCTCCTTGTGTCATGTCCTCCTCATAACATGTCCTCCTTGTGTCATGTCCTCTTCATAACGTGTCCTCCTTGTGTCATGTCCTCTTCATAACGTGTCCTCCTTGTGTCATGTCCTCATAACGTCCTCCTTGTGTCATGTCCTCCTCGTAATGTGTCCTCCTTGTGTCATGTCCTCCTCATAACGTGTCCTCCTCATAACGTGTCCTCCTCTTGTCCTATTAACGTGTCCTCCTTGTGTTGTGTCCTCTTTGTCCTCCTCATGAACGTGTCCTCCTCGTGTCGTGTCCTCTTCATAACGTGTCCTCCTTGTGTCGTGTCCTCCTCGTGTCGTTGTCCTCCTCATAACGTGTCCTCCTTGTGTCTTGTCCTCCTCATAACGTGTCCTCCTTGTGTCATGTCCTCTTCATAACGTGTCCTCCTTGTGTCGTGTCCTCCTCATAACGTGTCCTCCTTGTGTCGTGTCCTCCTCATGTCGTGTCCTCCTCGTGTCGTGTCCTCCTCATAACGTGTCCTCCTTGTGTCGTGTCCTCCTCATAACGTGTCCTCCTTGTGTCATGTCCTCTTCATAACGTGTCCTCCTTGTGTCATGTCCTCTTCATAACGTGTCCTCGTGTCCTCCTTGTGTCATGTCCTCCTCATAACGTGTCCTCCTTGTGTCATGTCCTCTTCATAACGTGTCCTCCTCGTGTCGTGTCCTCCTCGTGTCGTGTCCTCCTCATAACGTGTCCTCCTCGTGTCGTGTCCTCCTCATAACGTGTCCTCCTTGTGTCGTGTCCTCCTTAACGTGTCCTCCTTGTGTCATGTCCTCTCAACGCGTGTCCTCCTTGTGTCGTGTCCTCTTCATAACGTGTCCTCCTTGTGTCGTGTCCTCCTCATAACGTGTCCTCCTTGTGTCTTGTCCTCTTCATAACGTGTCCTCCTTGTGTCGTGTCCTCTTCGTAACGTGTCCTCCTTGTGTCGTGTCCTCCTCATAACGTGTCCTCCTTGTGTCTTGTCTCTTCGTAACGTGTCCTCCTTGTGTCATGGTCCTCTCATAACGTGTCCTCCTTGTGTCGTGTCCTCTTCGTAACGTGTCCTCCTTGTGTCATGTCCTCCTTGTGTCATGTCCTCTTCGTAACGTGTCCTCCTTGTGTCATGTCCTCTTCGTAACGTGTCCTCTTCATAACGTGTCCTCCTTGTGTCTTGTCCTCCTCATAACGTGTCCTCCTTGTGTTGTGTCCTCTTCGTAACGTGTCCTCCTTGTGTCATGTCCTCCTCATAACGTGTCCTCCTTGTGTCCTCTTCCTTGTGTCTTGTCCTCTTCATAACGTGTCCTCCTTGTGTCTTGTCCTCCTCATAACGTGTCCTCCTTGTGTTGTGTCCTCCTCATAACGTGTCCTCCTTGTGTCATGTCCTCTTCATAACGTGTCCTCCTTGTGTCGTGTCCTCTTCGTAACGTGTCCTCCTTGTGTCATGTCCTCCTCATAACGTGTCCTCCTTGTGTCGTGTCCTCTTCATAACGTGTCCTCCTTGTGTCTTGTCCTCCTCAAAACGTGTCCTCCTTGTGTTGTGTCCTCTTCGTAACGTGTCCTCCTTGTGTCATGTCCTCTTCATAACGTGTCCTCCTTGTGTCTTGTCCTCTTCATAACGTGTCCTCCTTGTGTCGTGTCCTCTTCGTAACGTGTCCTCCTTGTGTCGTGTCCTCCTCATAACGTGTCCTCCTTGTGTCTTGTCCTATTCGTAACGTGTCCTCCTTGTGTTGTGTCCTCTTTGTAACGTGTCCTCCTTGTGTCATGTCCTCTTCGTAACGTGTCCTCCTTGTGTCGTGTCCTCTTCGTAACGTGTCCTCTTCATAACGTGTCCTCCTTGTGTCTTGTCCTCTTCATAACGTGTCCTCCTTGTGTCTCCTCATAACGTGTCCTCCTTGTGTTGTGTCCTCTTTGTAACGTGTCCTCCTTGTGTCATGTCCTCTTCGTAACGTGTCCTCCTTGTGTCATGTCCTCTTCGTAACGTGTCCTCTTCATAACGTGTCCTCCTTGTGTCTTGTCCTCCTCATAACGTGTCCTCCTTGTGTCTTGTGTCCTCCTCATAACGTGTCCTCCTTGTGTCATGTCCTCTTCTCCTTGTGTCGTGTCCTCCTTGTGTTCCGTGTCCTCTTCTCCCTTGTGTCCTCCTTGTGTCATGTCCTCTCATAACGTGTCCTCCTTGTGTCATGTCCTCTTCATAACGTGTCCTCCTTGTGTCTTGTCCTCTTCATAACGTGTCCTCCTTGTGTCGTGTCCTCCTCCTGTGTCATGTCCTCCTTGTGTCCTCTGTGTCCCTCTTCATAACGTGTCCTCCTTGTGTCATGTCCTCTTCCTCTGTGTCCTCCTCATAACGTCCCTCCTGTGTCATGTCCTCTCATAACGGTGTCCTCCTTGTGTCTTGTCCTCTTCATAACGTGTCCTCCTTGTGTCTTGTCCTCTTCATAACGTGTCCTCCTTGTGTCGTGTCCTCTTCGTAACGTGTCCTCCTTGTGTCATGTCCTCTTCGTAACGTGTCCTCCTTGTGTCATGTCCTCTTCGTAACGTGTCCTCCTTGTGTGTCATGTCCTCCTCCATAACGTGTCCTCCTTGTGTCTTGTCCTCTTCGTAACGTGTCCTCCTTGTGTCTTGTCCTCCTCATAACGTGTTCTCCTTGTGTCTTGTCCTCCTCATAACGTGTCCTCCTTGTGTCATGTCCTCTTTGTAACGTGTCCTCCTTGTGTCATGTCCTCTCATAACGGTCCTCCTTGTGTCCTCCTTGTGTCATGTCCTCCTTCATAACGTGTCCTCCTTGTGTCATGTCCTCCTCATACCGTGTCCTCTTCATAACGTCTCCTCCTTGTGTCTTGTCCTCTTCTTAACGTGTCCTCCTTGTGTCGTGTCCTCTTCGTGTCCTCGTCCTCCTTGTGTCATGTCCTCTTTCATAACGTGTCCTCCTCGTCCTCCTCATAACGTGTCCTCCTTGTGTCATGTGTCCTCTTCAACGTCCTCCTTGTGTCCTCTTCATAACGTGTCCTCCTTGTGTCTTGTCCTCTTCATAACGTGTCCTCCTTGTGTCATGTCCTCTCATAACGTGTCCTCCTGCGTGTCCTCCTTGTGTCATGTCCTCCTCATAACGCGTGTCCTCCTTGTGTGTTGTGTCCTCTCTTCATAACGTGTCCTCCTTGTGTCATGTCCTCTTCATAACGTGTCCTCTTGTGTCATGTCCTCCTCATAACGTGTCCTCCTTGTGTCATGTCCTCCTTGTGTGTCCTCTGTCCTCCTCATAACGTGTCCTCCTTGTGTCATGTCCTCTTCATAACGTGTCCTCCTTGTGTCGTCCCTCATAACGTGTCCGTGTCCTCCTCATGTGTCCTCCTTGTGTCCTCCTCATAACGTGTCCTCCTTGTGTCATGTCCTCCTCATAACGTGTCCTCCTTGTGTCGTGTCCTCCTCATAACGTGTCCTCCTTGTGTCGTGTCCTCCTCATAACGTGTCCTCCTTGTGTCATGTCCTCTTCATAACGTGTCCTCCTTGTGTCGTGTCCTCCTCATAACGTGTCCTCCTTGTGTCCTGTCCTCCTCATAACGTGTCCTCCTTGTGTCATGTCCTCTCATAACGTGTCCTCCTTGTGTCATGTCCTCTCATAACGTGTCGTCCTTGTGTCATGTCCTCTTCATAACGTGTCCTCCTTGTGTCCTCCTCCTTGTGTCCTCTTCATGTCCTCCTAACGTGTCCTCCTTGTGTCATGTCCCTCTCTCATAACAACGTGTCCTCCTTGTGTCATGTCCTCTCAGAACGTGTCCTCCTTGTGTCATGTCCTCTTCATAACGTGTCCTCCTTGTGTCCTCTTCATAACGTGTCCTCCTTGTGTCATGTCCTCCTAACGTGTCCTCCTTGTGTGTCCTCCTTGTAACGTGTCCTCCTTGTGTCCTCCTCATAACGTGTCCTCCTTGTGTCGTGTCCTCCTCATAACGTGTCCTCCTTGTGTCATGTCCTCTTCATAACGTGTCCTCCTCGTGTCGTGTCCTCCTTGTGTCGTGTCCTCCTCATAACGTGTCCTCCTCGTGTCATGTCCTCTTAACGGTCCTCCTGTCATGTCTCCTTCTTAACATGTCCTCCTTGTGTCATGTCCTCCTACGTGTCCTGTCCTCTCATAACGTGTCCTCCTTGTTCCTTGTGTCTGTCCTCCTCATAACGTGTCCTCCTTGTGTCATGTCCTCTTCATAACGTGTCCCTCCTTGTGTCATGTCCTCTTCCTCCTTGTGTCCTCCTCGTAACGTGTCCTCCTTGTGTCATGTCCTCCTCATAACGTGTCCTCCTTGTGTCCGTCCTCCCCTAACGTGTCCTCCTTGTGTCATGTCCTCTTCATAACGTGTCCTCCCTCGTAGCGTGTCCTCCTTGTGTCATGTCCTCCTCATAACGTGTCCTCCTTGTGTGTCTCCTCCCTCCTTGTGTGTCCTCCTCATACGGTCCTCCTTGTGTCATGTCTCTCATAACATGTCCTCCTTGTGTCGTGTCCTCCTCGTGTCGTGTCCTCTTCATAACATGTCCTCCTTGTGTCGTGTCCTCCTCGTGTCGTGTCCTCCTCATAACGTGTCCTCCTTGTGTCATGTCCTCTTCATAACGTGTCCTCCTTGTGTCATGTCCTCTTCATAACGTGTCCTCCTCGTGTGTCCTCCTTGTGTCATGTCCTCCTCATAACGTGTCCTCCTTGTGTCGTGTCCTCCTCATAACGTGTCCTCCTTGTGTCATGTCCTCCTCATAACGTGTCCTCCTTGTGTCTTGTCCTCCTCTTCAACGCGTGTCCTCCTTGTGTCTTGTCCTCCTCGCGGTCCTCATAACGTGTCCCTCCCATAACGTGTCCTCCTTGTGTCGCTCCTCTTCCCTCTAACGTGTCCTCCTTGTGTCATGTCCTCTCGTGTCCTCCTTGTCCTCCTGTCTCATCGTGTCCTCCTTGTGTCGTGTCCTCTTCGTAACGTGTCCTCCTTGTGTCATGTCCTCCTTCTGTCGTGTCCTCTTCGTAACGTGTCCTCCTTGTGTCATGTCCTCCTCATAACGTGTCCTCCTTGTGTCGTGTCCTCTTCGTAACGTGTCCTCCTTGTGTCATGTCCTCCTTCTGTCGTGTCCTCTTCATAACGTGTCCTCCTTGTGTCTTGTCCTCCTCAAAACGTGTCCTCCTTGTGTCATGTCCTCCTCATAACGTGTCCTCCTTGTGTCATGTCCTCTTCGTAACATGTCCTCCTTGTGTCATGTCCTCCTCATAACGTGTCCTCCTTGTGTCATGTCCTCCTCATAACGTGTCCTCCTTGTGTCATGTCCTCCTCATAACGTGTCCTCCTTGTGTCGTGTCCTCTTCGTAACGTGTCCTCCTTGTGTCATGTCCTCCTTCTGTCGTGTCCTCTTCGTAACGTGTCCTCCTTGTGTCATGTCCTCCTCATAACGTGTCCTCCTTGTGTCGTGTCCTCTTCGTAACGTGTCCTCCTTGTGTCATGTCCTCCTTCTGTCGTGTCCTCTTCATAACGTGTCCTCCTTGTGTCTTGTCCTCCTCAAAACGTGTCCTCCTTGTGTTGTGTCCTCTTCGTAACGTGTCCTCCTTGTGTCATGTCCTCTTCATAACGTGTCCTCCTTGTGTCATGTCCTCTTCGTAACGTGTCCTCCTTGTGTCATGTCCTCTTCGTAACGTGTCCTCCTTGTGTCGTGTCCTCCTCATAACGTGTCCTCCTTGTGTCTTGTCCTATTCGTAACGTGTCCTCCTTGTGTTGTGTCCTCTTTGTAACGTGTCCTCCTTGTGTCATGTCCTCTTCGTAACGTGTCCTCCTTGTGTCATGTCCTCTTCGTAACGTGTCCTCTTCATAACGTGTCCTCCTTGTGTCTTGTCCTCCTCATAACGTGTCCTCCTTGTGTTGTGTCCTCTTCGTAACGTGTCCTCCTTGTGTCATGTCCTCCTCATAACGTGTCCTCTTCGTAACGTGTCCTCTTCATAACGTGTCCTCCTTGTGTCTTGTCCTCCTCATAACGTGTCCTCCTTGTGTTGTGTCCTCCTCATAACGTGTCCTCCTTGTGTCATGTCCTCCTCATAACGTGTCCTCCTTGTGTCGTGTCCTCTTCGTAACGTGTCCTCCTTGTGTCATGTCCTCCTTGTGTCGTGTCCTCTTCATAACGTGTCCTCCTTGTGTCGTGTCCTCCTCATAACGTGTCCTCCTCATAACGTGTCCTCCTTGTGTCTTGTCCTCCTCATAACGTGTCCTCCTTGTGTCATGTCCTCTTCGTAACGTGTCCTCCTTGTGTCATGTCCTCTTCATAACGTGTCCTCCTTGTGTTGTGTCCTCTTCGTAACGTGTCCTCCTTGTGTCATGTCCTCCTCATAACGTGTCCTCTTCATAACGTGTCCTCCTTGTGTCTTGTCCTCCTCATAACGTGTCCTCCTTGTGTCTTGTCCTCCTCATAACGTGTCCTCCTTGTGTCTTGTCCTCTTCGTAACGTGTCCTCCTTGTGTCTTGTCCTCTTCGTAACGTGTCCTCCTCATAACGTGTCCTCCTCATAACGTGTCCTCCTTGTGTCGTGTCCTCTTCGTAACGTGTCCTCCTTGTGTCGTGTCCTCCTCATAACGTGTCCTCCTCATAACGTGTCCTCCTCGTGTCGTGTCCTCCTCATAACGTGTCCTCCTTGTGTCATGTCCTCTTCGTAACGTGTCCTCCTTGTGTCATGTCCTCTTCGTAACGTGTCCTCCTTGTGTCGTGTCCTCCTCATAACGTGTCCTCCTTGTGTCATGTCCTCTTCGTAACATGTCCTCCTTGTGTCATGTCCTCCTCATAACATGTCCTCCTTGTGTCATGTCCTCTTCATAACGTGTCCTCCTTGTGTCATGTCCTCTTCGTAACATGTCCTCCTTGTGTCATGTCCTCTTCATAACGTGTCCTCCTTGTGTCATGTCCTCTTCATAACGTGTCCTCCTCGTAATGTGTCCTCCTTGTGTCATGTCCTCCTCATAACGTGTCCTCCTTGTGTCATGTCCTCCTCATAACGTGTCCTCCTTGTGTCATGTCCTCTTCATAACGTGTCCTCCTTGTGTCATGTCCTCTTCATAACATGTCCTCCTTGTGTCATGTCCTCCTCATAACATGTCCTCCTTGTGTCATGTCCTCTTCATAACGTGTCCTCCTCGTAATGTGTCCTCCTTGTGTCATGTCCTCCTCATAACGTGTCCTCCTTGTGTCATGTCCTCTTCATAACGTGTCCTCCTTGTGTCATGTCCTCTTCATAACGTGTCCTCCTCATAACGTGTCCTCCTTGTGTCATGTCCTCTTCATAACGTGTCCTCCTCGTAATGTGTCCTCCTTGTGTCATGTCCTCCTCATAACGTGTCCTCCTCATAACGTGTCCTCCTTGTGTCATGTCCTCTTCATAACGTGTCCTCCTCATAACGTGTCCTCCTTGTGTCGTGTCCTCCTCGTGTCGTGTCCTCCTCGTGTCGTGTCCTCCTCATAACGTGTCCTCCTCGTGTCCCTTCCTGCTCCTGTCCAGCTCTTCCTGTTCCAGCTGCTCCGGGGTCTGGCGTACTGCCACAGGCGGAAGGTTCTCCACCGAGACCTCAAACCCCAGAACCTGCTCATCAATGAAAAAGGAGAACTCAAGCTGGCAGACTTTGGTAAACCCCGCTGAGCTCACAGTAATCATGCCGTCCATCCATCTGTCTGTCCATCTGTCCATCCATCTGTCCATCCATCTGTCCATCCATCTGTCCGTCCAATATCAGCCCTTCTCCGTGGTTGTGTGATAGAGGCATTAGACCCAGCAGCTGACCCCAGCTGACCTTTCACCTGCAACACCTTCCAACTCATTCTGGGGGTCCGAGGCATTCAGGCCAGCTGGGAGATTCGACCCCTCCAGCGGGTCCTGGTCTCCCCCCAAGGTCTCCCTCCCCAATGGGAGGAAACCAGGTGGCCTGATCCACCTCAGTGGACTCCATTAGACACGGCTCCCCTACAGAGGACCCTCATCTCCTTCCTCTATCAATAAGGCTCCTACAGAGGACCCTCATCTCCTTCCTCTATCAATAAGGCTCCTACAGAGGACCCTCATCTCCTTCCTCTATCAATAAGGCTCCTACAGAGGACCCTCATCTCCTTCCTCTATCAATAAGGCTCCTACAGAGGACCCTCATCTCCTTCCTCTATCAATAAGGCTCCTACAGAGGACACTCATCTCCTCCCTCTATCAATAAGGCTCCTAGAGGACACTCATCTCCTCCCTCTATCTCTAAGGCTCCTAGAGGACCCTCATCTCCTTCCTCTA
>CM070097.1:87500-90000 GCA_036178185.1 Liparis tanakae
GAGGATGAGAGGGTCAGAGGGTGAGAGGATGAGAGGGTGAGAGGATCAGAGGGTGAGAGGGTGAGAGGATCAGAGGGTGAGAGGATGAGAGGGTGAGAGGGTCAAAGGGTGAGAGGATGAGAGGGTGAGAGGGTCAGAGGGTGAAAGGATGAGAGGGTCAGAGGGTGAGAGGATGAGAGGATCAGAGGGTGAGAGGGTGAGAGGGTGAGAGGATCAGAGGGTGAGAGGATGAGAGGGTGAGAGGATCAGAGGGTCAGAGGATCAGAGGGTCAGAGGATCAGAGGGTGAGAGGGTGAGAGGATGAGAGGGTGAGAGGGTGAGAGGATGAGAGGGTCAGAGGGTGAGAGGATCAGAGGATCAGAGGGTGAGAGGATCAGAGGATCAGAGGGTGAGAGGATCAGAGGATCAGAGGGTGAGAGGGTGAGAGGATGAGAGGGTGAGAGGATCAGAGGATCAGAGGGTGAGAGGATGAGAGGATGAGAGGATCAGAGGGTGAGAGGATGAGAGGGTCAGAGGATCAGAGGGTGAGAGGATCAGAGGGTGAGAGGGTGAGAGGATGAGAGGGTCAGAGGGTGAGAGGGTGAGAGGATCAGAGGATCAGAGGGTGAGAGGATGAGAGGGTCAGAGGATCAGAGGGTGAGAGGATCAGAGGGTGAGAGGATCAGAGGGTGAGAAGATCAGAGGGTGAGAGGATCAGAGGGTGAGAGGATGAGTGGATGAGAGCTAACTCTGGTCTCACAGTTCCAGGCCAGGAGGCGTGTCTCGGCCCAGGACGCTCTCTCTCACTCGTACTTCCAGAGCTTCGGGGAGGAGCTGCAGACGCTGGCCGACAGTGAGTGACACCACGTCTCACCCCACGTCTCGAGGGTCGGACACCGCGTCTCACCCGTCTCACCCCACGTCTCGAGGGTCGGACACCGCGTCTCACCCGTCTCACCCCACGTCTCGAGGGTCGGACACCGCGTCTCACCCCACCTCTCGTTGTGTTTCAGCCACCTCCATCTTCTCTGTAAAAGACATTCAGCTCCAGAAAAATCCGGGGAAGAGATCCTCAGTCTACCCCGAGTCAGGTAAGTCCTGGAGAGGAGATGAGGAGGCTAAGCCCCGCCCCTTCATGCTAAGCCCCGCCCCTTCAGGTGACCACCATGGAGGCTTCTTTCATGTTATCTGGTCCCGTTTGAATTGTGCCAAGAACTCCATGTGTGAGGTCAATATGTCATATTCAGGGAACCAGCACCTTACTAGACTCCTCTGGTTGTATAAAAGTCCCTGCTTCATGTGTTAGAGCTGCATTCTCTCTCCTGACCACCAGGGGGCTCCTCTGGTTGTATAGAAGTCTATGCTTCATGTGTTAGAGCTGCATTCTCTCTCCTGACCACCAGGGGGCTCCTCTGGTTGTATAGAAGTCTATGCTTCATGTGTTAGAGCTGCATTCTCTCTCCTGACCACCAGGGGGCTCCTCTGGTTGTATAGAAGTCTATATCGTGACTCTACTTTGGGGGGCGGTTTAGCTCAGTGGGGAGAGTGGTTGTCCCGTAACCTCCTTCAATAAAGGATACATTATTAGGGTCCTCGTGACGACTTTGTCGTAGAGGAACCTATTGTTATTGACGTGATCATTATTACTTTTTTTTTATTTTTCTCTCCAAACAAACCTCGTCTGGCCGCACCCCGTACGCCCCAGCAGACTGAAATTCCACATGCACAAGCAGACTGGTGAAAATTTTGAGATTATTGAGTTTTCATATAAATTCATAAAGAAATGGCTCTGTAGCGCCCCCTACAATTTTTTTTTTCAATTAATTTACATTTCTTCCCCCGATGACCGATTGACTTGAGATTTGGGTCACAGGTCAGAATTGACCTGCTCTACAAAAAATCCTCTTGGAGCCCTAAGCTCCGCCTACTTAGATTTTCCGCCATTTTGAATTTTGTAAAAAACAGTTTTTGTGCACTTTCTTCCAAAACGCTTGTTCCGATTCCTACCAAAATTGCTGAGGTTCATTAATGGTTCAATTTAAAGGAATTTGAACTAAGGAATTGTCGATATCTTATTGCGTTCAGAAGATATGGACCAGTGAACATCCAAGGGGTGTGGCATAATATATAAAGACAGCTAACTTCAAAAATACTTTGACTATCTTTATCAAATTGGTAGCCTATGTCCACAAGGATAACCTTAACCCACCTTAATTTTTCCATAATATTTAAACATTAGGGGGCGCTACAATCAATCCCTGAAAATATGCCTTTTTGGCCTTTTTTCATGTTTTTAGGGGTTGTAAAACAGTTAACTCCTCCTAGAGCGTAAACCCGATTCTTTCCAAACTTGGCCATTCTGGTCTTTAGACCTTTGTCTTGAAAAATCTTTGAAGGATTTTAAAAATATTAAACTATGTGCGTTTGCTGGACCGGCAAAGAAACACCATTCGCCATGAAAATGGACGTTGTTGTAACTCGGCCATACATTGTCTAATCTGCTCCATATTTCTCGTATGTC
>CM070097.1:95000-120000 GCA_036178185.1 Liparis tanakae
AGAACCCTTTGGAACCCTATGGTTCTAAGAGTCTCCTGTTCTCTACAATGCTTCCAGAACATTTGTCTCACCAGGAGACGCTCGACCGGCCCGACGGCACCCGCCTGACTCACATGTCCTTTGACTGTATGTCCCTGATCCAGGTCCCCCAGGGTCCTCAGGGTCTTCGGGGTCCTCAGGGTCCTCAGGGTCCCCCAGGCCAGGATCCTCAGGGTCCCCCAGGGTCCTCAGGGTCCTCCAGGCCAGGATCCTCAGGATCCTCGGGGTCCTCAGGGTCCTCCAGGCCAGGATCCTCAGGATTCTCGGGGTCCTCAGGGTCCTCCAGGGTCCTCCAGGTCCCCCAGGGTCCTCAGGGTCCCCCAGGCCAGGATCCTCAGGGTCCTCCAGGGTCCTCAGGGTCCCCCAGGCCAGGATCCTCAGGGTCCTCCAGGGTCCTCAGGGTCCCCCAGGCCAGGATCCTCGGTCCCCTCGGGGTCCTCAGGGTCTCGGTCCCCGTGTCCCTCGTGGAGGCGGTCCTTCAGCTCAGGACCTGTTGCTGCTGTGCTGGAGTCTTTCCGTGAGGGTCTCGTCTGTCTGCCAGAGACCAGAGGAGCTCCAGTGGGCCTTCGTCGTGTTCCCCCTTCATCTTCATCGTGTGTATTCACCACAATGTGAACTGCTGCTAAAGGAACGCCTCCGCCGATGAGGTATGACCTCATCGGCGGGTCGCGGGCGCTGGTCCTCTTCCTCTCCTCCAGACCAGCGACCCCTCTGGAGCCGTCACCACGACAACGCCAATGAAGGCGACGTATTCAGTAACAACAGCGTGAGCTGCCGGCGCTGGGACCAATCAGATGTCACGGGGCGGTCCGGTGGGCGTGAAGCTTCGGTTGCCATGACAACGTGTGCTGTGTCTCGTGCGGCGTGAACATAGAGCAGCGTGCAGGTTTGATACGACTATTCTCACTCTAGCTTTTCATGGTTTGGCTTTTCCTTCTTGAAAGTCACAGCAATATTTGTGTAAACAACCACAAACAAGGTGGTGGGATGAGTTGGGCTGAGGGCTTGTTGTTGTTGTTGTTCCTCTGTTGTGAGGGGAGGGTTGGAGGAGAACCTTCTGGTTCTTCTGTCCCAATAAAAGCCATAAGGCCCGAGGTCTGCGAGACAGCCGGGCTATGAACTCCAATAAAACGCTTGAAACACAAACACACCTGTGTGGTCTTCGTTTGATTGGCTCCGCCTCCTCGACAAGTTCAGCTGCCGAAGTCTGAGTTAAATGTTGTTTTGCTTCATCGTTTCGAGATCTAAACGTTCCAAGTCAGAGAACATGTGAACCTGAACCCTAACCCTTGAAGAACATTTAAACATCGAGTGAGTGGATCTGTCGCCCCCTAGTGGTGGGGCTGCTCCGGGTTTGGATGAGGTCTCAGGTGGTCTACGCCAGAGACCTCGTCCTGTGATGAGCAGCGGATCCCACGTCTACCGATGTGGACCTGCTCGCTGCGTACTGTCCCTTTAAGATCTACACTTTGGAATTTAATTCAAGCACGATTCATTGGTTGATTAAAAAAAAACGACATGGCGACGACCGTAATCAAACATGGCGCCGGAGAACTGGAGGCCTCCCCCCTAGAGGGACCTGGTTCTGGAGCTGCTCTGGGTTCTGGTCCAGATGAAGCCAACACTCACCCTCCTCCCTCAGCCTCTCAGCTGCGGGTCACAGAACAATATGTTTATAGAGCAGCTGTTCTCTCTTTTGGACATTTTGATTTTACAAATGAACAAGAGGACTTTAAGGACACAAAGGTTACGGAACAACAACTAGATGGCAACACATTGAAACACATTCACCTGGTCACATGACCTCTATTGTTCATCTGGTCACATGACCTCTATTGTTCATCTGGTCACATGACATCTATTGTTCATCTGGTCACATGACCTATTGTTCATCTGGTCTCATGACATCTATTGTTCATCTGGTCTCATGACATCTATTGTTCATCTGGTCACATGACCTCTATTGTTCATCTGGTCACATGACATCTATTGTTCATCTGGTCACATGACATCTATTGTTCATCTGGTCACATGACATCTATTGTTCATCTGGTCTCATGACATATATTGTTCATCTGGTCACATGACATCTATTGTTCATCTAGTCTCATGACATATATTGTTCATCTGGTCACATGACCTCTATTGTTCATCTGGTCACATGACCTCTATTGTTCATCTGGTCTCATGACATATATTGCTCATCTGGTCACATGACCTCTATTGTTCATCTGGTCTCATGACATATATTGTTCATCTGGTCACATGACCTATTGTTCATCTGGTCTCATGACATCTATTGTTCATCTGGTCTCATGACATATATTGTTCATCAGGTCACATGACCTCTATTGTTCATCTAGTCTCATGACATATATTGTTCATCTGGTCACATGACCTCTATTGTTCATCTGGTCACATGACCTCTATTGTTCATCTGGTCTCATGACATATATTGCTCATCTGGTCACATGACCTATTGTTCATCTGGTCTCATGACATCTATTGTTCATCTAGTCTCATGACATATATTGTTCATCTGGTCACATGACATCTATTGTTCATCTGGTCACATGACCTCTATTGTTCATCTGGTCTCATGACATATATTGTTCATCTGGTCACATGACCTATTGTTCATCTGGTCTCATGACATCTATTGTTCATCTGGTCTCATGACATATATTGTTCATCTGGTCACATGACCTATTGTTCATCTGGTCTCATGACATCTATTGTTCATCTGGTCTCATGACATCTATTGTTCATCTGGTCACATGACCTCTATTGTTCATCTGGTCTCATGACATATATTGTTCATCTGGTCACATGACCTATTGTTCATCTGGTCTCATGACATCTATTGTTCATCTGGTCTCATGACATATATTGTTCATCTGGTCACATGACCTCTATTGTTCATCTGATCACTGACTACTGCAACCCCCTCCTGGCTGCTCTACCTGCTAAGGCCATCCGGCCTCTGCAGCTCATCCAGAATGCAGCAGCTCGACTGGTCTTCATCCTCCCGAAATTCACCCACACCACTCCACTCCTCCACCCACACCACTCCACTCCACTCCTCCACCCACACCACTCCGCTCCTCCACCCACATCACTCCACTCCTCCACCCACACCACTCCACTCCACTCCTCCACCCACACCACTCCACTCCTCCGCTCTCTGCACTGGTTACCGATGGTTACCGATGGTTACCGGTGGTTACCGGTGGCGGCCCACATCCGCTTCAAAACATTGGTTCTGGCGTACCGTGCTCTGAACGGATCGGGCCCCGTCTACATCCTGGATGTGGTCACACCGTACACCCCGGCACGTTCGCTCCGCTCGGCAACAGCCAACCGACTTGTGACTCCGTCACCTCCATCTCATCACTACATCAGACTGTCTGTGTCCTGGCTCCTGATTGGTGGAGCCAGCTCCCCACTGACACCAGGACAGCAGGAAGTCTCTACATCTTCACCGGAAACTGAAAACACACCTTTAGACTATATCTGGATTAAACACAGATTATCACTTTAGTGGCTCTTAAATATCTTATTGTGGTACTTTAGTAGTTTGACTATGATGAGGAAATGTTACTTTCTGTATTCTTGTTGTTCTTAGTTTGTACTCTAGGTTGAAATGCACTTATTGTAAGTCGCTTTGGATAAAAGCGTCTGCTAAATGACATGTAATGTAATGTAATGTAATCACATGACATGTTCATCTGGTCACATGACATCTATTGTTCATCTGGTCACATGACCTCTATTGTTCATCTGGTCACATCTATTGTTCACCTGGTCTCATGACATATATTGTTCATCTGGTCACATGACCTCTATTGTTCATCTGGTCACATCTATTGTTCACCTGGTCTCATGACATATATTGTTCATCTGGTCACATGACATTTATTGTTCATCTGGTCACATCTATTGTTCATCTGGTCCCAAAGTAAAATTCCTTAAGGAGGCTAGATAACATCCTAAGGCTTCTTCAGGAGAGTGAAGGATCCTTTGTCCAACTGGGCTTAAGAAGGAATGTTGGGGGCGGGGCCTCTTTGGGAGGAGTGGTTAATTGGTTTCAGCCCATCGTGGCTCCAGGAGGGTCGAGACCAGTGGTCACCAACCTTTTTGAGCCCAAGATCCCTGACCTCCACCTTCATGACAAGCAAGATCTCCCTAGATAGATAGAGAGAGAGAGATAGATAGAGAGAGATATAGAGAGAGAGAGATAGATAGATAGACCTGTAGTACCACTGCCCCCCACTTTAGGATACACTGAGCACCTCTCTCCTCTTCTCTTTCTCCTATGGATGAATCTTCATCTCTCCATCACACACGACTAACTCTGCTTCTCCCCGGAGTCCTTCTGACTTCACGTCTCATGGGGTCATGTGACCCTCGGAGACGGCATAGATCCATCTGCTGATAGACCATCCATGGTTGGATCCTGAGTTCCTGTCACCAGCTGTGCCACTGCCCTGCTGGGACTCCGCCCACTGTAGAGACTCCGCCCACTGCTGGGACTCCGCCCACTGCTGGGACTCCGCCCACTCCTCCACTCGGAGGTCTCCAAACTCTCCATGGTGGAATATGCCTAAATATGAACTATTGATAAACTCTGTCAGATTCCTTGAATGTATTTTAACTCTAAATCTGTCTTCTGGTCACATGACATCTATTGTTCTGTCCACCTGTTCTCTCTGTTCTCTCCTGAAGGGTTCTTCCCTTTTTCCCCCTGAAGGGATATTTGGGAGTTGTTCCTGGTCCGATGTGAGGTCAAAGGTCAAAGGTCAGGATGTCTATGTGTACAGACTGTAAAGCACTCCGAGACTAATTTGTAATTTGTGAAATTGGGCTCTACAAATAAACTGAATTGAATTGAATAGAGGGACACGCCCTCCTGTAGTACCACCGCCCCCTACTAGAGGGACACGCCCCCCTGTAGTACCACCGCCCCCTACTAGAGGGGCTCGCCCCCCTGTAGTACCACCGCCCCCCACTAGAGGGGCTCGCCCCTGTAGTACCACCGCCCCCACTAGAGGACACGCCCCTGTAGTACCACCGCCCCCACTAGAGGGCTCGCCCTGTAGTACCACCGCCCCCCACTAGAGGGGCTGCGCCCCTGTAGTACCACCGCCCCCCACTAGAGGGCTGCCCTGTAGTACCACCCCCCCCACTAGAGGGCTCGCCTCCTGTAGTACCACCGCCCCACTAGAGGGACACGCCCCCTGTAGTACCACCGCCCCCCACTAGAGGGCTCGCCCTGTAGTACCACCGCCCCCCACTAGAGGGGCTCGCCCCCCTGTAGTACCACCGCCCCCTACTAGAGGGACACGCCCCCCTGTAGTACCACCGCCCCCCACTAGAGGGGCTCGCCCCCCTGTAGTACCACCGCCCCCCACTAGAGGGACACGCCCTCCTGTAGTACCACCGCCCCCCACTAGAGGGGCTCGCCCCCCTGTAGTACCACCGCCCCCCACTAGAGGGACACGCCCCCTGTAGTACCACCGCCCCCCCACTAGAGGGCTCGCCCTGTAGTACCACCGCCCCCCACTAGAGGGACACGCCCTCCTGTAGTACCACCGCCCCCCACTAGAGGGGCTCGCCCCCTGTAGTACCACCGCCCCCCACTAGAGGGACACGCCCTCCTGTAGTACCACCGCCCCCCACTAGAGGGGCTCGCCCCCTGTAGTCCTACCTTCCCCTCTCTCTGGGAGCAGCTGAGCACACGGCTGGAGGAGGACCCGTTTTCAGGCGTTCATTAAAATCAGACGGAGATGTTTTCTGACGTCGATCTTCCAGTCAGAAAAGAAAAGTTTCAGAAGACACTTCAGAACATTTTCGAGAACAAGGAACAATGTGTTTCTGAATTTAAGCCTGACCCTGACCCTAACCCTGCTCTAGATGAACATAGAACTAAGGGTTCTAATAAGAACCTTTAGTCCTATGTTCTAGAGCCATATATGGCACGCGAGCCAGAGGTTCCCGACACCTGCTCTAAATGGTTGATAGCTCCGTTAATAATGCCTTATCAGCGATGAGAACAAGTTAGATTATTTTTACCTATTTATTTAGCCAATAATATTTCCTGGTTCAACCGTCCACCATCCATTTATTAAATATTACACCAGAACAACAGAACAATATGTGTAACTGCAGCTCGATGGCTTATTAGAACATGTGGGATCAAAGCTGTGAACATATTGTTCTGATGTAGCCTGGATACCAGACCGAACTTAGCCCCGCCCTAAATAAATTTGGTCGGGAAGTTGGGTCTGGCATTGCTCCATTGGGGAGAAATTATTCTCCGGTCAAAAATTAACCGGGCCAATCAAATTGTCAGGGCGGGCTTTATACGATGACGGACAGATGATCCACAGTAACGTAACCAACACGAGGCGCTCGCTTCTTCCAGTGTGCTGCAGTTGAGTTCAACAACTATGCGTCTCTTAAAATACGTCACATACTACGTTGCTCTGATTGGTTGTAGCTCTATCCAATTGAGAAGAGGCATTTGCTTTCCTGGTTCGGTTGAGACACGCCCCATAATCACAGCCCAACGGAGCGGTCTCAGACTCATATTCTGACTAGAATTCTGAGTATGACATCGTCAGGCTAGTTCTGACGACCTCAAATCAAACTCTTCTCCGGCCGCTAGAGGGCGCTCCAGGCATTGCGCCTTGGAGTTCTTGGTCTCGGGAGCCCAGACTCCGGAAGACGGGAGGACGGGAGGACGGTCTTTCTGCGATTGGAACGGCTGCTTATTTGATGACGTCACCACATCAGCTGTTCTTGCTCCTGAGTTTATTCTAATTATTCAGTGTAAATTATTTTTTACAGTTGAATAAACAAAACAACCTAAAATGACATTCCGTGACTCAACAACAGTATTTATAAAAAGTCACCTGTCAGTTGTTCATTTTCTCCTCCGCTATTGTTTCCGGTTGTTGGTGAAATGCATTGTGGGATATATGCTGGCCAGAGTACGCACAAGTCTCCTCTGATGCATCCTGGGTAAAGTGGGAGGATCAAGTCACATCCGGGCATTTTGTACCCGGGCTGAGAATGATGAGGAGACACGAGTCCACGAGGACACGAGGAGAGGAAAGGACACACAAGTTCGCATATTGGGAAACGGCCCTCGTCCTCTCTGGAGCGCTTCCTCCTCCGGCCGCCAGAGGGCGCTCCAGGCAGTGCGCCTTGGAGTTCTCGTCCTCTCTGGAGCGCTTCCTCCTCCGGCCGCCAGAGGGCGCTCCAGGCAGTGCCGCAGCCACACCGCGCTTTAAAGCAGCCGGTTTGGTGCCGGCGATAAACAACATGGCGGCCTCCGTGAGGAAAGCGGCCCACGACATCGAGGCGCGGCGGCGCACCGACGACGTGCTGCTGCCGGAGCGGATCGACTTCAGCGCGCTGCTGCTGTCGCGCGCCGTGCTGGACGGGCTGGCCTCCGCGGGCTTCCGGAAGCCCTCCCCCATCCAGCTCAAGGCCATCCCGCTGGGCCGCTGCGGGCTCGGTGGGTCCGCGGGGGTCTTCACGCCACGTGACCGGCGCGTCTACGCGTTATTAGTTTGAGGGGAAACGGAACCTTGTTTTGAAATGCCGCCTGTTGCCCTCTTGGCGTCTCGTTTCAGACCTCATCGTGCAGGCCAAGTCCGGGACGGGCAAGACGTGCGTGTTCTGCGCCGTGGCGCTGGACGCGCTGGTCCTGCAGAACCCGGCGACTCAGGTGCGGAGGCGACGCCGAACGAAGCGTTACTCTGAACGTGTCGCTGCGCAATGCTGCCGGCAGGGGTCAGCAACGCGACCACGTGACTGTAGGCTCCCACACAAACGGGGGCAGAATCCTATTGGCTGCCGGGTCTGACGGCGTTGACCCTTGACCCTCTGCAGGTCCTCGTGTTGGCGCCCACGCGGGAGATCGCGGTGCAGATCCACTCGGTGGTCACGGCCATCGGCTGCGCCATGGACGGCCTCGAGTGCCACGTCTTCATCGGGGGGCGGCCGGTGAGCCACGACCGCGCGCACCTGAAGAAGTGCCACGTGGCGGTGGGCTCGCCCGGTAAGAGCCAGGCCGGCGGTCCGGTACAGACTAACTGCTGGTCTGTTCCAGGCCGGCGGTCCGGTACAGACTAACTGCTGGTCTGTTCCAGGCCGGCGGTCCGGTACTGACTAACTGCTGGTCTGTTCCAGGCCGGCGGTCCGGTACTGACTAACTGCTGGTCTGTTCCAGGCCGGATCAAGCAGCTCATCGAGCTCGGCATGTTGTCCACCGCCAGCGTCCGGCTGCTGGTTCTGGACGAGGCCGACAAGCTTCTGGAGGAGGGCAGCTTCCAGGACCAGATCAAGTGAGACGGGTTCATGGGGGGGGGCTCACTGTTGCCTCTTCATGGGGGGGGGCTCACCGGTCCACTTGTCTCCCCAGCTGGATCTTCTCCTCTCTGCCAGTGAACAAACAGATGCTCGCTCTCTCTGCCACCTACCCAGAATGCCTTGCTCAGCACCTCACCCGCTACATGAGAGAGCCCACCTTCGTCCGCCTGAACCCCGACGACATGGGCCTCAAAGGTGTGTGTGTGTGTGTGTGTGTGTGTGTGTGTGTGTGTGTGTGTGTGTGTGTGTGTGTGTGTGTGTGTGTGTGTGTGTGTGTGTGTGTGTGTGTGTGTGTGTGTGTGTGTGTGTGTGTGTGTGTGTGTGTGTGTGTGTGTGTGTGTGTGTGTGTGTGTGTGTGTGTGTGTGTGTGTGTGTGTGTGTGTGTGTGTGTGTGTGTGTGTGTGTGTGTGTGTGTGTGTGTGTGTGTTGGGCTTTTCCCCCTGCAGGCCTGAAGCAGTATTACCAGCTGGTGCAGGCCCATCCTTTGCCTCACCAGATCTTTCAGGAGAAGGTGCAGCACTTGCTGGAGCTGTTCAGTAAAGTCCCCTTCAACCAGGCGCTGGTGTTCTCCAACCTTCACACCAGGTATGTCCGTGGCTCTCCGCTGGCTCCTGCTGGGTCGGCTATGTCGTAATGCTCTCCGCTGGCTCCTGGTGGCGCTGTGCTCCTCCTCAGGGCTCAACACCTGGCAGACGTCCTGTCCTCCAAAGGTCTTCCAGCCGCCTGCATCTCAGGTGACCTTTGTGTATTTGGAGTGGTGACGCATGACTGAAAACTATACAGGTGGTATATTCATAAAAATATAGAACATGTAATGGTGCATTATCTTAAAGGGCCGGTGTTGATCGTGAGCCGTACTGACCTGCCCTCAGTTTAATGTTAACTATCAAAGTTTAAATAGTGTTATCTTCCAGTATCCAGTCAAACATGTGATCATGTGACATCAGGACACCATGCTGTTCCTCTCTGATCATGTGACTTTGTAGAAAAGGAGAGCTAGTAACGTTAGCTAGTAATGTTGGCTAGTAACGTTAGCAGCATCGCTGGTGATGCGTTCAGGCTCTGTTTAGTGAACATCAGTACTGGCTGAAGAGGAATGATAATGTGATGATGCGTTCAGGTGTAATTAGTAAAATGTGTTGATTAACTACAATGAATCCAGACCAATCGTTCTCAGAAAGAATCTGGAAGCATTCCTTATTAAAGCAGACCAAGACTTTGTAATCTTTGAATGTGACCAGGCGGCCTGACTCAGGACCAGAGACTGGAGGCCATGTCCAAACTGAAGCAGTACCAGTGCAGGGTGCTCATCTCCACCGACCTGGTGAGACGCACACGCACGCACACTCTCACATGTCTTCGGCTCTTTAACCTTGGGCGTCCTTCCCTTCCCGGCAGACCTCCAGAGGTATCGATGCAGAGAAGGTGAACTTGGTAATAAACCTGGACGTGCCGCAGGACTGGGAGACCTACATGCACCGGATCGGACGCGCTGGACGCTTTGGTTAGTCCCCGAACGGCCTTTGGTTACGTTACATTTAGCTGGTGCTTTTATCCAATTCAGATTATTTTAGGCCTTTCCAATCCATACACATCCCTGACCTTTGACCTCACATCAGATCAGGAACAACTCAAGAGATATTGCATTAATACATCGTAGAACAGCTACAGGGAGCAATTCAGGTTCACGGGTCTTGCTTAAAAGCATCGACTAGGCCGGGGATTGAATCGCCAACCCCCTAATTGACGGACCTGTTAACCGCTGCTCACAGTCGCCACTTGGTTGTTATTGAGACTCGTCACGATACCAAAAATGCAGTAGTCGGTACCAATACCAGTAAAATAACATGATTCTCGATACCAATTTCGATACCACGGTAAAAAACAAAGCGCCTGCCTGCACAGCCCATTGGCTCCAGCCCACGCACACATACCCCTAAACATGAATAGTAGTAGATGCAGCCATTTGAAGTAAGACAGGTGATGGCAGGTAGTTCATTTTAAAACATTAACATAAAAATCAGGGCTGTCAAACGATTAAAAAAAAGAATTGATCTCATATTTCCAAGTGAATTCATCTGGATTAATAACAATAAAAACACCCTAAGACTAAAGCTTCTTAACCTCTTCCACTCCACTGAGGACGCCGGCGTCCTTAAGCCCCGCCCCTTCCCTTTAAAGGGCTGGATCATGCAGACCACATGAATAAACAAGGGTGTGTTTGGGATCCCAGCATTCAACACATCCTCATCTTTGCAAAGAAAATATAAATATTCTTTTATTTCGTAATCATGTTTCACAAGAGCAGCCTAAACACACAATGTCTAAAGTCGCGATAAATGCAGCAGTTGGGTCTTGCAACATTTCGACGGAGAAAACGTACAGAATACACTTTATAAGAAGATGTATTAGCGGAGATGTTGGCGGAAGTACTAGCGGAAGTTATCAAACAGCTAGCGGAATCAGAAAGGTAAAAAGTTTTACAAATAAACTTTTTCTTTGGTGCATCGTGTCTTCACTGACAGTAAGGTGTTGCCGCCAGGAGGCGGCGCTGTCCTTACCGGGCCGTGAACATGTGATCTGCTCCGTTCAGTTTGACTACATCTTATTAGTAACGGTTCGGTTGGACTGGCATCGACGCTCACGGTACTTACGGTACTTCAAAAAATAGGTATCGTCGGTATTTTGATATTTTAGTACCGAAAGGTACCGAAAGTATCGGTTCTCGTGACATCCCTAATTGAGACTAGGGTTGTCACGATACCAAAATTATGACTTTGATACTATACCTGCCAAAATATCATGATACTCGATACTTACGATACGATACCTCAAATACGATACTGGAATATTTATCTATGATAGTAATAAATAAAACATCTGTATGGTTCACTTTTTTACCAGCTTGTTCCTGCCCAGCTTTTTGAACACTTAACAAATGGCATTCATATTAATATTAGCCTACAGCAAGATATTAATGAAAACTACATAGTGACATCATAGCATTGATTATGCACGGCTATGTAGGTCTATTGTCCGTATCTGACGACATGACTATAGTTATTTCCATAAGTATGAAATACATAATTTTACAGATGTGTTTGAGCTGGAAAAAACCTAACCCTATGTGGGTTGGGTACATTAAAGATGGACACATAATTAAAGGGCAATTTCTCCTTTATTGAAAAACATGTTTAATATTCATACTATTTACACACTTTACAAACTATTTACACAGCAACTCAATAAATTAACTTCAATGTATTTTGTGATGGCCTTGTTAGCAGCTGAACATGCTGTAACAATAATATTATAATAGTCATGACCAGTGGTCCCCAAACTACGGCCCGTTTGGCCCCGCCCCCTGAACAATACCATCATCTGTTCCACCTGGCCCGCTGCCGTTGAGATTGCAGCGAGACGCGGAGAAAATGTGAAGTGGTGCTCTTCTTCTCAACAAAACATCTTTGATGGGGCGTGTCGCGTCTCAGCCAACCAGCGTTCAGATGTCGACAGTGTTTGGGAAGTTAGGTTAGCTTGAATGTTAGTCCGCTACATCGGCTACTGTCACGCTGCACGGTGTCGCGATGCTAACGAAGTTCCGCACGTTAAACACGGTGCGAATGAGCAGATTCTTAGTAGCAATACTTCAGTAAAAGAGCGATGAGAGCGCAGGCGCTGCTCCGTTAAACGCCGTCTGCACTCCGCAGCGCTCAGAGAGCCGGTAGCCCCGCCCTGCAGCCAGTGATGCAGCCTGACAGGGAGCGCTCTGATTGGTGCATATTTAATGAAGTATCGGTACAAAAAATATGCCAAACCGTACCGTTTAAAACGTAAGGGTACCGCGGTACTTTTCTAGTTCCGGTACACCGTGCAACACTAGTTGAGACTCGATCTGCGTGTCCGCCATTCACAGAACCGGAGTTCCCTCCGTAACCCTCGTCTGTCCTCAGGCACTCAGGGGCTGGCTGTCACCTACTGTTGCCATGGCGAGGAGGAGAATAAGATGATGGCCATCGCGCAGAAATGCGGCGTCAGTTTGTCCATGTTGCCGTGTGAGTGTTTTTCCCCATTCGTTTGGAAACTATTTAATGTGACCCCCACACCCCCCCACACTCACTCACACACACACTTCTTTTCAGCCACCATCGAGCCGGGCTTGATGGACGAGCCGTGCGACTGGGACGTCTGCACCACTGCCGCCGCTCCGGGCGCCGCCGGCCAGATGTCCTCCCGGACGCAGAAGAAGAAGAAGAAGCAGCGTGACGCAGATCAGCCAATGGAGCACAGCGGTCCACGGTCCCAGGAGAATACCGTCCCGCCGCCCAGAGCAGAGACTCCCCCAGAGGACGCTCCCCCAGAGGACGCTCCCCCAGAGGACGCTCCCCCAGAGGACGCTCCCCCGCGGCGGCGTCCTCCTCCGGCGCCAACTCGCAAGGAGCTGCAGGACGCCCTGCCAAAGATCGCGCCGCTCGGCTCGTTCAAGAGCCGCAGGTCGAGGTTCGTGGCCTTCGAGGACGCCGAGCGGGACTTCCGCTGCTTCATCACCACGGGGCCCGGGAGGTCGGTGGAGGTCATCAGGGAGTTTGGGAGCGCCGAGGACCGAGAGTCCTTCACGCTCGACGACCACGACGGAGGTGAATGTTTGAAACTCAAAGCAGAATGGCGGACCAACTCCCAACCGGACAGCGGCGGCGGCAAGAGGAGACACGCGCCCCCAGGGTCCACGCCCACGAGGGCCGCCGCGCCCCCAGGGTCCACGCCCACGAGGGCCGCCGCGCTTCAGGGTCACGCCCACGGGCCGCCGCCCCAGGGTCCCACGCCCACGAGAAGCCGCCGCCCCAGGTCACGCCCACGAGACGCCGCGCCCCCAGGGTCCACGCCCCCAGGGTCCACGCCCACGGGGGCCGCCGCCTTATCCGGAGATTTTGCGGCTCCTGCGCCCGTAAAGTTCCAAACGTCCCACGGGTCCCGAGGGAGAGCTCCTCCTCCGCCAGAGAGACGCCAGGTCAGACCCGGCGGTGAGCCGAAAACCAGTAGATCCAAAAAGATGACGCAGAAGAAAAGTTCGGAGGAGGAGGAGGAGGAGGAGGAGGAGGAGGAGGAGGAGGAGGAGGAGGAGGAGGAGGAGGACGACGACTGGAGAGCCAGCTACAGAGCCTGGAGCGATCACTACGCCTCCATGACTCCTGAAGGTCACCAGAGGTACTGCAGCGCCGCCCACAGCTGGATGGCGGCGTACCGCATGAACGCCGTCTACATGCAGGAGCTGCTGAAGATGTGAGATCACGTCTCTAATAAACGACCTTTGACCCCCAGGAAGCTCGACTCGTCTTCTGTTATGGCGCCACACAGTTGCATGCTTTGAACTAGTGGATATATATATATATAAATATAAATAAATACATACCCTGACCCTATAGACCAGGGGTCGGGAACCAATGGCTCTTTTGAGTTTGAGTAAAAACAAAAAATCTAAAGCATCTCTTTCGTGCCAGATTACAGCAGAAGTAATTTAAGGTCCCTTTCTTAAAGACGTCTTTGTTCTTTCACTAAACTAAACGTCTGTTATTGATGGTCTCTAACCAGCAGCATGTCTCTCTGTCTCTACCGTCTCTCTGTCTCTACCGTCTCTCTGTCTCTACCGTCTCTCTGTCTCTACCGTCTCTCTGTCTCTACCGTCTCGCGCCGCAGAGACGAGCTCCGACATACCGGCGCGTGCACATCGGGGCGGAGCAACTAAAAACTCACCTGCACTTTAGATGTGATCCCTCAGAGTCTGAGGCAATAATGCTACACAATAAATGAAACGCTTCAATCGACGCCGCAAAAGTTTAGGCACCCCTCTGAGGCTGGATGATAATTTACTCTTTCTTCACCAAAAAAAGATCAGTTGTGTAACGTTCATGTTCTAGTGAACACTGAGTGCTGGGCTGTTTTCAGACAAAGACATTTAGTGTAGCAGTATTGAGTTGTGTGAAATTAAATCAAATGTGAAAAATAGGCTGTGCAAAAGTTTGGGCACCCTTATCGTGTTGTTGATTTGAATACCTGTACCTACTAAATGCTGATTAACTGCAACACGTAATTAGTCTGAATAACTCGTTAAGCCTTCAGTTCCATAGAAAGGTGCATCCAGTCACTAGAAAAGGTATTTAAGGAGCCGATGGCCGGCTGTGCTTCTCTGTGACTCCTCTGAACAGTGGCAACATGAGGCATCAAGCAGCTGTCAGATGATCTAAAGACAAAGATGACCAGCAGGATGGTTTCAACTTTAGAAAGGCCACCAGTTATCCTGAGCTCTCAGTTTCCACTGTGAGGAATGTCATTCAGAGATGGAAGGCAGCAGGCACAGTCCTCGGGAAGGCCAGAAGAGGCAGGCCAGGAGACATATCAGAGAGGCAAAGGTGAAGACGGGACAGACTGGGCAGACTGGTCCAGGGCGACCCTCAGACCACCTCCAAAGACCTGCAGGTCCTCTGGCTGCAGATGGAGTCTATGAGCTGCTCTATAAGTCTCTGAGGTCAACTCCTTATTATCAGGTTGCTCTATAAGTCTCTTAGGTCAACTCCTTATTATCAGGTTGCTCTATAAGTCTCTTAGGTCAACTCCTTATTATCAGGCTGCTCTATAAGTCTCTCAGGTCAACTCCTTATTATCAGGCTGCTCTATAAGTCTCTTAGGTCAACTCCTTATTATCAGGCTGCTCTATAAGTCTCTATAGTCAACTCCTTATTATCAGGCTGCTCTATAAGTCTCTTAGGTCAACTCCTTATTATCAGGCTGCTCTATAAGTCTCTATAGTCAACTCCTTATTATCAGGCTGCTCTATAAGTCTCTTAGGTCCCTCCAGTTGATCCAGAATGCTGCAGCTTGTGTTCTCACTAAACTAAGAAAAGAGATCACATGACTCCTGCACTAGCTGCTCTGCACTGGCTCCCTGTAACATCAAGAATCACTTTTAAAATTCTTCTCTTAACTTACAAAGCCTTAATTGGTGATGCACCATCATATCTTAAAGAGCTTGTAGTACCGTATCGCCCCACCAGAGAGCTGCTCACTAAATGCGGGGCTACTTGTAGTTCCTAGAGTCTTAAGATGTAAAATGGGAGCCAGAGCCTTTAGTTATCAAGCTCCTCTTTTATGGAACCAGCTCCACCTTCAGTCCTGGAGGCAGACACAGTCACCACCTTCAAGAGTAGACTGAAGACTTTCCTCTTTGACAGAGCTGATAGTCAGGGCTGAGTCAGGTTCACCTGGTCCACACCTGGAGATGCTGCTAGAGGCTTATAGCTGCTGGGGACCTTTAGGATGCACTGAGCACCTCTCTCCTCTTCTCTTTCTCCTATGGATGAATCTTCATCTCTCCATCACACATGACTAACTCTGCTTCTCCCCGGAGTCCTTCTGACTTCACGTCTCATGGGGTCATGTGACCCTCTGAGACGGCATAGATCCATCTGCTGATGGACCATCCATGGTTGGATCGTGAGTTCCTGTCGCCAGCTGTGCCACTGCCCTGTTGAGACTCCGCTCACTGTAGAGACTCCGCCCACTGCTGGGACTCCGCCCACTCCTCCACTTGGGAGGTCTCCAAACTCTCCATGGTGGAATATGCCTAAATATGAACTATTGATAAACTCTGTCAGATTCCTTGAATGTATTTTAACTCTAAATCTGTCTTCTGGTCACATGACATCTATTGTTCTGTCCATCATGGAGAGGGATCCTCCTCTGTTGCTCTCCTGAAGGTTTCTTCCCTTTTTTTCCCCCTGAAGGTTATTTGGGAGTTTTTCCTGGTCCGATGTGAGGTTTTGGGGCAGGGATGTCTATGTGTACAGATTGTAAAGCACTCTGAGACTAATTTGTAATTTGTGAAACTGGGCTATACAAATAAACTGAATTGAATTGAATTGAATTGAATTGAGCATCGCTCCACCATCCAGCGCTCAGTGCACAGAGAACATCTGGATGGAGAGCGATGGGAAGAAGCCTCTTCTTCGCTTGAGGTATGTAAAAGTACATTTGAACAAGCCAGGCTCATCTTGGAACAAAGTGCTGTGGACTGATGAGACAAAGCTGAAGTTACGGGGGGTTGGGTGTTCCAGCAGGACAAGGACCCGGAGCATCGCTCCAGATCCACTGAGGCATTCATGCAGAGGAACCACTCCAATGTTCTGGAACGGCCTCCCAGTCGCCAGACTTGAATATAATTGAAAATCTATGGGGTGACTTGAAGTGGGCCGTCCACGCTCGGCACCCATCACCCTGACTGAACTGGAGATGTATTGTAAGGAAGAACGGTCCAAAATACCTTCATCCAGAATCCAGACACTCATCAGAGGCTATAGGAAGCGTCTAGAGCCTGTTACTTTTGCAAAAGGAGGCTCTACTAAATATTAATGTGATTTTTCTGTTGGGGTGCCCAAATGTATGCACCTGTCTAATTCTCTTATGATGCATATGGAATATTTTCTGTTTATCAAATACACCTTATTTCAATGCTAAAATATCACTGTCCATGAAGTATTATATATGACAAAGAAGTTCCTGATCCAAACGCCCAACAATTTATAGATGAAAGTAATGGAGATAATCAGGGGGGCCTAAACTTTTGCATATGACTGTATATATATTGGCCGGCGGTTATGAGATTGCAGCGGGACACGGAGAACATGTGGAGTGGTGCTCTTCGCAATAGAACATCTTTGATGGGCGTGTCGCGTCTCGGCCAATCAGCGTCAAGACGTCTTCAGTGGTTTAGGTTAGCTTGAATGTTAGCCGCTAAATCTGCTGCCGTCCTGCTGCACGGCGTAGCAATGCTAACGAAGTACCGCACGCTAAGAGAGAGGTGACTCAGCATGTTCAGTGTCCTTCATTAGAAGAGCGATCAGAGCGCTGCTCCGTGTGGACCCGTCTCACGCTCTGCTCCGTGTGGACCCGTCTCACGCTCTGCTCCGTGTGGATCTGTCTCACGCGATGCTCCGTGTGGACCCGTCTCACGCGCTGCTCCGTGTGGACCCGTCTCACGCGCTGCTCCGTTGCTCCGTGTGGACCTGTCTCACGCGCTGCTCCGTGTGGACCTGTCTCACGCTCTGCTCCGTGTAGACCTGTCTCACGCTCTGCTCCGTGTGGACCTGTCTCACGCGCTGCTCCGTGTGGACCCGTCTCATGCGCTGCTCCGTGTGGACCCGTCTCACACGCTGCTCCGTTGCTCCGTGTGGACCTGTCTCACACGCTGCTCCGTGTGGACCCGTCTCACGCGCTGCTCCGTGTGGACCCGTCTCACGTGTTGCTCCGTGTGGACCTGTCTCACGCTCTGCTCCGTTGCTCCGTGTGGACCTGTCTCACGCGCTGTTCCGTGTGGACCTGTCTCGCGCGCTGCTCCGTGTGGGCCTGTCTCACGCTCTGCTCCGTGTGGACCTGTCTCACGCTCTGCTCCGTGTTGACCTGTCTCACGCGATGCTCCGTGTGGACCTGTCTCACGCTCTGTTCCGTGTGGACCTGTCTCACGCTCTGCTCCGTGTGGGCCTGTCTCACGCTCTGCTCCGTGTGAACCTGTCTCACGCTCTGCTCCGTGTGGGCCTGTCTCACGCTCTGCTCCGTGTGGGCCTGTCTCACGCTCTGCTCCGTGTGGGCCTGTCTCACGCTCTGCTCCGTGTGGACCCGTCTCACGCTCTGCTCCGTGTGGACCCGTCTCACGCTCTGCTCCGTGTGGACCCGTCTCACGCTCTGCTCCGTGTGGACCTGTCTCACGCTCTGCTCCGTGTGGGCCTGTCTCACGCTCTGCTCCGTGTGAACCTGTCTCACGCTCTGCTCCGTGTGGACCTGTCAGCACTGCGCTCCCAGAGGGGCGTTGAGTGGCGGACTTATCGGCTTTAGAAATAAAAATAAAAAAAGAAGCCAGAAGTGTAATGTTTCAGTTGAGTGTGTGAAGTTGTGTAACTCTCAGCTGCTCATCCTGATGAACTCTGTCCTCCGGTCAGACAGACTGACGGCCTCATGGTGGACCATCGATGTCTGACGGCTCCATGGAGTTCATTCATGTCTTGTAGGCTAAACTAATATCACTGACATTTGTTGTGTTGACAAAGTTGGTAAAAAGTGAGCCATACATATATTTTAAGCACGGTCGTCCTTTAACTATTATCCACCATCATGAGAAACATCTCCCCATGAACGGCCCAGCAAAATCCAGATGTAGTCTAGACCAGGGGTGTTCTGGCCACACCCAGGGATGCAAAGGGGCTGATGGTGACATGTGCTGATTAGACTGACATTGTGTGCAGGATTTTACCTCGTTCTCCAGGTCTAAATCCATCTTTGGCCACCAGACATAAGACCTCGCCAGGCTCTTCATTCGCGACACCCCCGGATGGGTCTCATGGAGCTCCTTCACAATCTGGCGGCGACCTGGAGGAGGAACAACTACTCTTGCACCCCAGAAAATGCAGCCATCCTGTAGGCTGAGTTCCGTCTTGCATTTGGCATATGGTCTCAATTCCTCACTGTCAACCACACTGGGCCAGCCCTGTAACAGGTAAGTCTTTACTCTGGACAGCACCGGGTCTCTCTCTGTCCACTGCTTGACTTGGGCTGCCTTTACAGGAGTCTGTGACAGCTTCTCTAATGAAAACACAGTCTCCAGAGGTACGTATGTTGAGACCGGTGTCTCCGGCAATGGCAGGCGACTCAACGCGTCCGCGTTCGCGTTGTCCTTCCCTGCTCTGTACACTATGCTGTATTGGTAGGCTGACAAGATGAGTGCCCACCGTTGGATTCTGGCTGAGGCTAGTGGTGGAATGCCGCGCGTTTCACTGAACAGGCTCATCAGGGGTTTATGGTCAGTATAGATCTTAAATACCCGCCCATATAAGTACTGATGGAACCGCTTTACTGCAAAAACAATGGCTAGACCTTCTTTGTCTAACTGTGAGTAACCTTTCTCTGCAGCCGTCAGTGTCCTTGAAGCAAATCCCACAGGTTTCTCCGAGCCATCTTCCATGACATGCGAAAGGACTGCCCCCACTCCATAGGGCGAGGAATCGCATGACAGCACAATGTCTCTATCGGGTTCATAGTCAACGAGCAGCTTTGCTGAGTGAAGGAGTTCTTTTACCTCTTTAAACGCTTCCTCCTGCTCCGCGCACCACTGCCACTTTGTGTCATTGTGAAGCAGCTTGTACAGTGGGGCTAACACTTTCGATAGATCCTGCAGGAATTTTCCATAGTAATTCACCATACCCAGGAATGAGCGGAGTTCGGTGACGTTCTTAGGGCTTGGAGCTTCCTTGATAGCCCTCACTTTGTCCTCAACTGGACGGAGCCCCTCTGCCGTGATTGTATGTCCCAGATAAGTCACCTTCTCTGCCATAAACACACACTTTTCCCGTTTCAGGCGCAGCCCTGCGTCTGAGAGTCTCTTGAGCACCTGCTCTAAATGTTCCAGATGCCTAGCCTCAGTAGCCCCTGTGATTAATATGTTACATTACATTACATGTCATTTAGCAGACGCTTTTATCCAAAGCGACTTACAATAAGTGCATTTCAACCTAGAGTACAAACTAAGAACAACAAGAATACAGAAAGTAACATTTCCTCATCATAGTCAAACTACTAAATTACCACAATAAGAGCCATTCAAGTGCTACTAAAGTGATAATCTGTGTTTAATCCAGATATAGTCTAAAGGTGCGTTTTCAGTTTCCGGTGAAGATGTAGAGACTTCCTGCTGTCCTGGTGTCAGTGGGGAGCTGGCTCCACCAATCAGGAGCCAGGACAGCAGACAGTCTGATGTAGTGATGAGCTGGAGGTGACGGAGTCACAAGTCGGTTGGCTGTTGCCGAGTGGAGCGAACGTGCCGGGGTGTACGGTGTGACCACATCCAGGATGTAGACGGGGCCCGATCCGTTCAGAGCACGGTACGCCAGAACCAATGTTCTGAAGAGGATGCTGCTCCACCGGTAACCATGGAGAGAGCGGAGGAGCGGAGTGGTGTGGGTGGAGGAGTGGAGTGGTGTGGGTGAACCTCGGGAGGATGAAGACCAGTCGAGCTGCTGCATTCTGGATGAGCTGCAGAGGCCGGATGGCCTTAGCAGGTAGAACAGCCAGGAGGGAGTTGCAGTAGTCGAGGCGCGAAATGACCAGAGCCTGGACCAGAACCTGGACCAGAGCCTGGACCAGAACCTGCGCTGCCTTCTGGGTAAGAAGAGGTTGTATTCTCCAGATGTTGTGCAGCATGTACCTACAGGAACGCTGTCGCAGCGATGTTGGCCGTCAGGGAGAGTTGACTGTCTAGCTAAGGACACGGCTACATGTGGAATCCCTTGCAATAAAGTGTCCATTGTCCTTTGGAAAATGGCCGGGCTGGACGCCATTCCGAACACTAGGCGATTGTACTTGAATAATCCTTTGTGTGTATTTATTGTGACATACTGTTTTGAATCCTCATCTGGGAGTAGTTGCTGGTAAGCATGGCTCATATCGAGCTTTGTGAACAGCTTACCTCCCGCCAGTGTTGCAAACAGGTCCTCCACCCGTAGCAACGGATACTCCGTCAGCTTTGAGACTTGATTCACGGTCAGCTTGTAGTCTCCACAAATCCTTGCGGTTCCATCTGCCTTCAAAACTGGAACGATGGGCGCCGCCCACTTTGAAAACTGGACAGGTTCCACGACGCCAAGCACCTGCAACCATTCCAGCTCTTCCTCCACCTTGCTTTTCATCGCATAGGGCACCTGTCTGGGCTTAAAAAAACGTGGCGCTGCCTCGGGGTCAACATGAAGCTTCACAGTCACACCCTTCAGTGTGCCCAGTTCGTCTCTGAACACATCACTGTAGCGCTGCAGAATGTCCTCTGTAGTGTGAGCGTACTTAATCTCATGCCAATTCAGTTTAATTTTGCGCAGCCAGTCCCGACCCAATAAACTAGGCCCCTTACCCTTGGCTATTACAAATCTGCCTTGAGCCCTCTGACCTTCAGCTGAAATGTTCACCTCTAACACCCCCAAATGAGGTATGACCTGACCAGTGTATGTCCTTAGTCTTAGCGTTGATGGCTTAATAGGAGGTGGCTTGTGCCCCCATGTCCTCCTATAGGTCTCCTCACTGATGACTGATGCTGTAGCCCCCGAATCAATTTCAAACACTATGTCCTTTCCTTCAACAGTCACTGTTGCATAATAGGGCATAGACGGCTCCTCATTGGTATCCACAGCAAACATGTTGAATGAACAGGCTGCAGCTCCTTCATCTCCTTCCAGATAATGGGTGGCCGCTTGATTCTGCTGGGCTTTCCATTTCTCATTCTTTGGCCTATTTTCCCCACTCCTGCACTTTTTCGCTAAGTGTCCCTTTTTATTGCAGGCATGACATACCGCTTCTTGGAATTTGCACTCATTTGCATAGTGTGCCCTCCACACCTAAAACAATCCACTTTCCTTGCTGGTCTTACCGCCTCTCTCTTCACGTGGTGCACCGCCTGTGATGGCGATCCCATCTGACCACTTTGAATGTCCTTGGCATTATTTGCCGCCATTTCCATCCCTTGCGACATTTCCAGTGCCTTCTTGAAATTTAATGGGGATTCCCCCAGCAAACGGCGCTGAATGGCGTCATTATTAATGCCGCACACTAATCTGTCCCGGAGCATGTCGTCTAACACTGCCCCAAACTCACAATGTTCCGACAGCTGCCCTAATTCTGCAACAAAGTTAGCTACAGACTGACCTGACTTCCTAAACGTGTTGTGGAACTTGAACCGCTGGACGATTACCGATGGCTTTGGGTTGTGGTGGTTCGCCACGAGCCGGACCAGGTCAGCATATGGGATTTCCCCTGGTTTCCTCGGTGTGGCTAAATTCCTTATCAGCTTGTAAGTCCTTGCCCCACACACACTCAGGAGAATGGAGCGCTCTTTAGCTTCCTCTGCTACTCCATTAGCAGCGAAAACGCGTCCCAACTTTTCTTCGTCCTCCGTCCAGTCCTCGTCCCCTTCCACGAATTCACCGATCGTTCCAAACGTCGCCATCTGAACGCACGGCTCTCCTGCCGCCCCTGGCCCCGAGCTCCTCCTCGTTGCTTCCCCTCATGGGGCTAGCCCCTAGCTTGCACACTGTTTTCTCTTTAGCTCACGCTAACAAAAAAAACGGAATGGAAAAAACAAACAAAAAACATCTTCCATTCATCCTCGTCGCCAAAATATGTGGTAACCTCAGTCACGGACAGGGACCACGAAGTAGGGTATGTCCAGCGTTGCTTTATATGCAAGAGGAGAGGTGGCAAATACAAGGTGTTACTTTATACTAGTGCTCCCCCTAGTGGTATCACAACAGACTGCTATTGTAAACATTACAACAGTAATAAAGTATACAGGTTCATAGTACTAAAGTATACAGGTTCATAGTACTAAAGTATACAGGTTCATAGTACTAAAGTATACACGTTCATAGTAATAAAGTATACAGGTTCATAGTACTAAAGTTTACAGGTTCATAGTACTAAAGTATACAGGTTCATAGTACTAAAGTATACACGTTCATATAACTAAAGTATACAGATTCATAGTACTAAAGTATACAGGTTCATAGTACTAAAGTATACACGTTCTTAGAACTAAAGTATACAGGTTCATAGTACTAAAGTATACATGTTCATAGTAATAAAGTATACAGGTTCATAGTTCTAAAGTATACACATTCATAGTAATAAAGTATACAGTTTCATAGTACTAAAGTATACAGGTTCATAGTACTAAAGTTTACAGGTTCATAGTACTAAAGTATACAGGTTCATAGTACTAAAGTATACACGTTCATAGTAATAAAGTATACACGCAGCTGGTGGCGACCAGAGGAGTCGTCCCCTGGTGGTCAGGAGAGATAATGCAGCTTTAAAACGCTTTAACTAGTCATTTTTGTAATAAGTAATAAAATAGGTTGAAGTGATGAAGGTATACTGATTAATATATATATAACCATATATAATTGTTTATTTATAAATCTGTTTATATATTAGTGAGAGAACTTGTACTCCCACTAATATGTATACACATATATACATATTTAATTATAATACATCATCGATATTTCTTTACTTCTTGTTCTTACTTATATTTCATGTCTTAGATTCTAATTTTATTTCTATTATTGAATATTCTACTTATTTAATTGTTTAATTGAATTGTTGTTATAATAATAATAATAATAATAATAATAATAATAATAATAATAATGACTTGAATTCTGTTTAAATGTATTTAAACACCGTGTCACGGGTACTGCCGGCCTTCATCCTCCTCCTCCTCCTCCTCCTCCTCCTCCTCCTCCTCCTCCTCCTCCTCCTCCTCCTCCTCCTCCTCCTCCTCCTCACGTCATCACACGTCATCCCCGCCCTCCCGCCTCCCCGCAGTCTCCTCTCTTCTCGACAGGCGGTATGATGGAGCTCGCGAATAAGGTACACAGATCTTCATCTTCATCACATGTCATGCCTCTTCTTCGTGTCGCTGCTCGGGGTGCGCTCGTGCCGCTGGCCGGGGCGGCCCGCCGGGGTTCGTGTTAGAATGAAGCGCGTGCGTGTCGGGCCGCATCACGGCGGAGGGTCTCTGATGTGAATACATGTATGAATATGATATGAATACATGAATACGCAGAGCATCCGATCGATCCGAGGCGCGTCTGCTCTTCATCCTCGCGTTATGAGCGTTATCGGTGCTACTGGTGTCGGAGTCGTGACTGACGTCATCAATACAAAGGTTAACTGCGCGTGGGGGGTCGGCCCTCCGCGCTGCCTGCAGGAGACGCGTTTCAGCAGCCTGGGCGTGCGTGCGCGTGTCCGTGTAAAATGGCAGCCGGAGGAGGAGAATTTCCTCTCAGCTCGGATGAGGATGCTGTTGTTGTTGTTGTTGTTGTTGTTGTTGTTGTTGTTGTTGTTGCTGCGGCTCTAACTGGATCTGGTTGTAAGGATTCTCATGCTACCCAGCCTGCGTTATTTTACCCGGTAGCAGGGGCGGACTGGGGAAAAAAGTGGCCCGGGAGTTACTGTGAGACCGGCCCGGTCCATACACGTATGGACCAGTCAGGCCACTTGGAGAGATAAGCCCATACCCATAACATTATTTTGGACGATTACAAAGAAATGACATCATACATGTTGTTTTTAATAACATTTGGCTCAACCAATTTGCCTGGATGGACACATGAAATAAAATGATACTGGCTATTGTAACAGATATAGTAAATACACTATTTGTGTACCTTTTATATTGAAGTGTAATTTACAGTGTACCATAGGTTGTACTTTAATAAACTAAGTTTACTTTTTTTGACTAGAATGGGACACACTGAAGTTGTACTTAAATACATGTAAGTACACTTTTCTGTACTAAGTACTGTGTGGCCCTGGGTCTTATCTTGTCTCTGGGCCCTGGTGCTGCTTCCAGCAGCAGAATCATCTAAATAACAAATCAACATTGTTTATAATGTTAGTGCTTTTAGCAGATTCTAGCTGGTTAACTTAAGCATTAAGACATTGGTTATTAGAAATGATAAGATTGTCCTCTTTACAACTACCACCATGGATAGCT
>CM070097.1:127500-162500 GCA_036178185.1 Liparis tanakae
ATATATCATATACACTGTAAATACACTACGTGGTGTGTGTATATAATGTATGTATAATATATCATATACACTGTAAATACACTACGTGGTGTGTGTATATAATGTATGTATAAGATGTAATATATGGTGTAAATGCCCTCCACTGTGTGTCTAACCCCTTCGTCCGCCTCAGGCCTTCGGCTTCATCAACCTGGTGCTGTGGGGGGGCGACCTGTGGTTCGTGTTCAAGGAGACGGGCATCATCGCCCCCTTCATGCGGGCTCCGCCCCCTCAGGAGAAGTCCGCCGCGCCAGAGGCTTACGGCCAGCAGGGGGCGTACGAACAAGACCCGTACGCCGGCAACCAGGCCGGCTACCAGCCCGAGTTCAGCCAGCAGGGGTACCACCAGGTGGGGGGGGGGGTCATAGTATAAACTCAACTCATCAAACTAACGTGGTATTGTATTTTATATTTTATATATATATATATATATATATATATATATATATATACATATTGCATAGTTTAGAAACACACCTAAACATATATAATGTATATTATACTATTCATTATATTCTAAAATAATATATTATCCAATATTTTTTTACGATATATATATTATATTAGTTTTGTGTAAACATCTAATTTAATATCATAATTCTATATTTCATTTTATATTTATTATATAATGTATTATATTATTTCGGAGAAAACATTCAATTCAGTTCAGTTTATCTGTAGAGCCCAATTCACAAATTATAAATGTGTCTCAGAGGCTTTACAACCTGTCCACGTAGACACCCTGACCTCTGACCTCTGACCTCACATGGATCAGGAACAACTCCCCACAGCCCTTCAGGGTGAAGGTCAGACCCCTGAGGAGAGAAGAGGAGGAGGAGCCTCTCCAGGTGGACAGGTGTCATAGAGGTCATGTGACCAGAAGTTAAAACATTCAGTGAAGATGACGAAGATGACGATGAAGAGTGATGAAGAGTTCCTAGTCGGCATATTCCACCATGGAGACCTCCTCCTCCATTAGGTGGAGGAGGAGAGGAGGAGTCCCAACTGTGGGCGGAGTCCCGACAGTGGGCGGAGTCCCAACAGTGGGCGGAGTCCCGACAGTGGGCGGAGTCCCAACAGTGGGCGGAGTCCCAACAGTGGGCGGAGTCTCAACAGTGGGCGGAGTCTCAACAGGGCAGCAGCTGGTTAACCCTGGCTAACCCTTAACCCTAACCCTGATAATAAGGAGTTGACCTAAGAGACTTATAGAGCAGCCTGATCATAAGGAGTTGACCTCAGAGACGTATAGAGCAGCCTGATAATAAGGAGTAGACTATAGAGACTTATAGAGCAGCCTGATCATAAGGAGTTGACCTAAGAGACTTATAGAGCAGCCTGATAATAAGGAGTTGACCTAAGAGACTTATAGAGCAGCCTGATAATAAGGAGTTGCAGTAATCCAGTCTCGAAGTAACGAACGTGTGAACCAATTTTTCTTCATCTTTTTGAGACGAGATGTTCCTGATTGTCTAAATCTGACGTAGATGAAGAATGCAGTCCTTGAGATGTTCTTCAGGTGGAGTTAAAGGACAAGTCCCCATCAAAGAGAACAGAGGTTCTTTACAGTGGTGTTGATGCTAGAGTAATGCCATCTACAGAAACCACATCACCAGATAATTGATCTCTGAGGTGCTCACAGTAGAATTACTTCGGTTTTGTCTGAGTTTAACATCAAGAAGTTGCCGGTCATCCATGTTTTTATGTCACTAAGACATCTTGAATTTGATTGAGTTGGTTAGTCTACTCTGGTTTTATCGATAGATATAGTTGAGTATCATCTGCATAACAATGAAAGTTTATGGAGTGTTTCCTGATAATGTTGCCCAAAGGAAGCATGTATAAGGTAAATAGAATCCTAAACTTATATATTATATAAAAAAATATATATATATATATTATATATTGTGTTAGTTGAATCTAATATCAGAATATTATCCTATATTTGCTTCCTCGGACATGTGAATGTCGTTGGTATTGAATACTTGATGTCCATGTGCAGGAGGCGGAGTTTGGGCAGGTGGCGCCGACCTCCTTCTCCAACCAGATGTGAGCAGACAGGAAGCAGGTGAGTCACACAGGAAGTGGAAGCTGGGGTCACTCCCTGATTGGTCCATTCAATTCATGTATTCAAACGAGTATTGATCAGTAAAGCCGATCGTCTCGTTCTTTGGGGTCAGGGTCCGGTTCCTGTCGTCGTGACGACGTTGGTTACTTCTTATCTCGTTTTGCGTCAAATCAAAATAAAAGTCATCAAAGTTTTATCTGATGAAACTATCAGCGATATTTTTAGTATTGTTATATATATGTGTGTGTGTGTGTGTGTTCTCCCTTCACAGGGAACGCTGGAGTGAGTCACCAGTGGGTCGCCTGCAACCTACCCACAATGCAACACTCCTGTCTGCGGTGAAGGGGGGGTTGATGTCCTTTGATGCGTTATTCATATTAAAGAACAGAATGTTTTGTGTTGTATCACCTCGAACAGATTATATAGATCACCTGCTTCCTCTTGAAGCCAAGGCCCGCCCCAGGTCATATGCCCCGCCCCCAGGACCAACGCTGGCCAATCAATGATCTTCTTCAGACTGGTTTCACAAATCAGAACTAGACCAGAACCAGACCAAAACCAAACCAGACCAGAACTAGACCAAACCAGACCAGAACCAGATCAGAACCAGATCAAACTGGATCCCGCTGACTTCCCCTCCCAGCTGTTCGCCGTTTGTCTTGCTGCATGAAAATATCAACACAGGAAGTGATGTCACAGCGGCGGCGCCACCAACCGGTCTGGACTGCAGCTTCATGGCGACCAGATCCAAAATGGCTGCCGGTCGTTCCAGTTATGAGCACGGAGGAGGAGACCTCCACATGACCTCCACATGACCTCCATGTGACCTCCATGTGACCTCCATGTGACCTCCACATGACCTCCATGTGACCACCTGACCTCCCTGTGCCTCCACCTGACCTCCACGTGACCTCCACGTGACCGCCGTGTTCCTCACATGTGACCTCCACATGACCTCCACCTGACCTCTACGGGATGAAACCACAAGGTTTTTAACAGCTGTACGGTGGCGTCTCCTCCTCCTCGGCTCTCAGCCAATCAGCAGCGTGCGTGAGCTGCGTGTGAAAGTCTCCTCTGAATGTTTCTTCTTCTTCTTCTTGCTCTTCTTCCTCTTCTTGGCTTGTTTGTGGAAGTAAAGCCGCTCTTCCTGCGCATGGCGACGTGTTTCCTGCTCGTGTTGTTCAGTGACTGATGATCAGCGTGATGCTACTTCCTGTTCTCCTGTACAGGTGTGTGTGTGTGTGTGTGTGTGTGTGTCAATACTTCTTTTGTCTTCTTATTTCCTTCCAGTGTTTTTTAACTATATTTATTTTTCCTGACACATTTCGATCTCCTCTTTTCCTCATCTTCTCAGTCTTTCCTCCATATTATCTTCCTCCTCTTCCTCCTCTTCCTCCTCTATCTGTGATGTAACTTCATGTGTAATGATATTCTATAAAGCATCAGTAACCATGGCGACGGTGTTGACAGTGATAATGATATGTGTAAGTTGTTGCTATGGAGCCCCCCCCCCTGTGTTTATTCAATGGAAAGTTTCAATAAACTACAAAGTCTGAACCAATGAAAACATCAAAGAGAAAAAGGATGGAGAGGAACAAAGTGTCAACATTACACATAGAACCGGGTTCCACCGGAGGTAGACGTAAAGAGGAGGTTCCACAGGAGGTAGACGTAAAGAGGAGGTTCCACAGGAGGTAGACATAAAGAGGAGGTTCCACAGTGTAGGTAGACGTAAAGAGGAGGTTCCACAGGAGGTAGACGTAAAGAGGAGGTTCCACCGTGTAGGTAGACGTAAAGAGGAGGTTCCACAGTGTAGGTAGACGTAAAGAGGAGGTTCCACAGTGTAGGTAGGCGTAAAGAGGAGGTTCCACAGGAGGTAGACGTAAAGAGGAGGTTCCACAGGAGGTAGACGTAAAGAGGAGGTTCCACAGTGTAGGTAGACGTAAAGAGGAGGTTCCACAGGAGGTAGACGTAAAGAGGAGGTTCCACCGTGTAGGTAGACGTAAAGAGGAGGTTCCACAGGAGGTAGACGTAAAGAGGAGGTTCCACCGTGTAGGTAGACGTAAAGAGGAGGGTCCACCGTGTAGGTAGACGTAAAGAGGAGGTTCCACAGTGTAGGTAGACGTAAAGAGGAGGTTCCACAGGAGGTAGACGTAAAGAGGAGGTTCCACAGTGTAGGTAGACGTAAAGAGGAGGTTCCACAGGAGGTAGAAGTAAAGAGGTGGTTCCACCATGTAGTCAGACGTAAAGAGGAGGTTCCACAGTGTAGGTAGACGTAAAGAGGAGGTTCCACAGTGTAGGTAGATGTAAAGAGGAGGTTCCACAGGAGGTAGACGTAAAGAGGAGGTTCCACAGGAGGTAGACGTAAAGAGGAGGTTCCACAGTGTAGGTAGACGTAAAGAGGAGGTTCCACCGTGTAGTTAGACGTAAAGAGGAGGTTCCACAGGAGGTAGACGTAAAGAGGAGGTTCCACAGGAGGTAGACGTAAAGAGGAGGTTCCACAGGAGGTAGACGTAAAGAGGAGGTTCCACAGGAGGTAGACGTAAAGAGGAGGTTCCACAGTGTAGGTAGACGTAAAGAGGAGGTTCCACAGGAGGTAGAAGTAAAGAGGTGGTTCCACCATGTAGTCAGACGTAAAGAGGAGGTTCCACAGTGTAGGTAGACGTAAAGAGGAGGTTCCACAGTGTAGGTAGACGTAAAGAGGAGGTTCCACAGGAGGTAGACGTAAAGAGGAGGTTCCACAGGAGGTAGACGTAAAGAGGAGGTTCCACCATGTAGTTAGACGTAAAGAGGAGGTTCCACAGGAGGTAGACGTAAAGAGGAGGTTCCACAGTGTAGGTAGACGTAAAGAGGAGGTTCCACCGTGTAGGTAGACGTAAAGAGGAGGTTCCACAGTGTAGGTAGACGTAAAGAGGAGGGTCCACTGTGTAGGTAGACGTAAAGAGGAGGTTCCACAGTGTAGGTAGACGTAAAGAGGAGGTTCCACAGTGTAGGTAGACGTAAAGAGGAGGTTCCACAGGAGGTAGAAGTAAAGAGGTGGTTCCACCATGTAGTCAGACGTAAAGAGGAGGTTCCACAGTGTAGGTAGACGTAAAGAGGAGGTTCCACAGTGTAGGTAGACGTAAAGAGGAGGTTCCACAGGAGGTAGACGTAAAGAGGAGGTTCCACAGGAGGTAGACGTAAAGAGGAGGTTCCACAGTGTAGGTAGACGTAAAGAGGAGGTTCCACAGGAGGTAGACGTAAAGAGGAGGTTCCACAGTGTAGGTAGACGTAAAGAGGAGGTTCCACCGTGTAGTTAGACGTAAAGAGGAGGTTCCACAGGAGGTAGACGTAAAGAGGAGGTTCCACAGGAGGTAGACGTAAAGAGGAGGTTCCACAGGAGGTAGACGTAAAGAGGAGGTTCCACAGGAGGTAGACGTAAAGAGGAGGTTCCACAGTGTAGGTAGACGTAAAGAGGAGGTTCCACAGGAGGTAGACATAAAGAGGAGGTTCCACAGGAGGTAGACGTAAAGAGGAGGTTCCACAGGAGGTAGACGTAAAGAGGAGGTTCCACAGAGTAGGTAGACGTAAAGAGGAGGTTCCACAGGAGGTAGAAGTAAAGAGGTGGTTCCACCATGTAGTCAGACGTAAAGAGGAGGTTCCACAGTGTAGGTAGACGTAAAGAGGAGGTTCCACAGTGTAGGTAGACGTAAAGAGGAGGTTCCACAGGAGGTAGACGTAAAGAGGAGGTTCCACAGGAGGTAGACGTAAAGAGGAGGTTCCACAGTGTAGGTAGACGTAAAGAGGAGGTTCCACCGTGTAGTTAGACGTAAAGAGGAGGTTCCACAGGAGGTAGACGTAAAGAGGAGGTTCCACAGGAGGTAGACGTAAAGAGGAGGTTCCACAGGAGGTAGACGTAAAGAGGAGGTTCCACAGTGTAGGTAGACGTAAAGAGGAGGTTCCACAGGAGGTAGAAGTAAAGAGGTGGTTCCACCATGTAGTCAGACGTAAAGAGGAGGTTCCACAGTGTAGGTAGACGTAAAGAGGAGGTTCCACAGTGTAGGTAGACGTAAAGAGGAGGTTCCACAGGAGGTAGACGTAAAGAGGAGGTTCCACAGGAGGTAGACGTAAAGAGGAGGTTCCACAGTGTAGGTAGACGTAAAGAGGAGGTTCCACAGGAGGTAGACGTAAAGAGGAGGTTCCACAGTGTAGGTAGACGTAAAGAGGAGGTTCCACCGTGTAGTTAGAAGTAAAGAGGAGGTTCCACAGGAGGTAGACGTAAAGAGGAGGTTCCACAGGAGGTAGACGTAAAGAGGAGGTTCCACAGGAGGTAGACGTAAAGAGGAGGTTCCACAGGAGGTAGACGTAGAGAGGAGGTTCCACAGGAGGTAGACGTAAAGAGGAGGTTCCACAGTGTAGGTAGACGTAAAGAGGAGGTTCCACCGTGTAGGTAGACGTAAAGAGGAGGTTCCACAGGAGGTAGACGTAAAGAGGAGGTTCCACCGTGTAGGTAGACGTAAAGAGGAGGGTCCACCGTGTAGGTAGACGTAAAGAGGAGGTTCCACAGTGTAGGTAGACGTAAAGAGGAGGTTCCACAGGAGGTAGACGTAAAGAGGAGGTTCCACAGTGTAGGTAGACGTAAAGAGGAGGTTCCACAGGAGGTAGAAGTAAAGAGGTGGTTCCACCATGTAGTCAGACGTAAAGAGGAGGTTCCACAGTGTAGGTAGACGTAAAGAGGAGGTTCCACAGTGTAGGTAGACGTAAAGAGGAGGTTCCACAGGAGGTAGACGTAAGAGGAGGTTCACAGGAGGTAGACGTAAGAGGAGGTTCCACAGTGTAGGTAGACGTAAAGAGGAGGTTCCACAGTGTAGGTAGACGTAAAGAGGAGGTTCCACCGTGTAGTTAGACGTAAAGAGGAGGTTCCACAGGAGGTAGACGTAAAGAGGAGGTTCCACAGGAGGTAGACGTAAAGAGGAGGTTCCACAGGAGGGAGACGTAGAGTGGAGGTTCCACAGGAGGTAGACGTAAAGAGGAGGTTCCACAGGAGGTAGACGTAGAGAGGAGGTTCCACAGGAGGTAGACGTAAAGAGGAGGGTCCACCGTGTAGGTAGACGTAAAGAGGAGGTTCCACAGTGTAGGTAGACGTAAAGAGGAGGTTCCACAGGAGGTAGACGTAAAGAGGAGGTTCCACAGTGTAGGTAGACGTAAAGAGGAGGTTCCACAGGAGGTAGAAGTAAAGAGGTGGTTCCACCATGTAGTCAGACGTAAAGAGGAGGTTCCACAGTGTAGGTAGACGTAAAGAGGAGGTTCCACAGTGTAGGTAGACGTAAAGAGGAGGTTTCACAGGAGGTAGACGTAAAGAGGAGGTTCCACAGGAGGTAGACGTAAAGAGGAGGTTCCACAGTGTAGGTAGACGTAAAGAGGAGGTTCCACAGTGTAGGTAGACGTAAAGAGGAGGTTCCACCGTGTAGTTAGACGTAAAGAGGAGGTTCCACAGGAGGTAGACGTAAAGAGGAGGTTCCACAGGAGGTAGACGTAAAGAGGAGGTTCCACAGGAGGTAGACGTAAAGAGGAGGTTCCACAGGAGGTAGACGTAAAGAGGAGGTTCCACAGGAGGTAGACGTAAAGAGGAGGTTCCACAGTGTAGGTAGACGTAAAGAGGAGGTTCCACAGGAGGTAGACATAAAGAGGAGGTTCCACAGGAGGTAGACGTAAAGAGGAGGTTCCACAGGAGGTAGACGTAAAGAGGAGGTTCCACAGGAGGTAGACGTAGAGAGGAGGTTCCACAGGAGGTAGACGTAAAGAGGAGGTTCCACAGTGTAGGTAGACGTAAAGAGGAGGTTCCACCGTGTAGGTAGACGTAAAGAGGAGGTTCCACAGGAGGTAGACGTAAAGAGGAGGTTCCACCGTGTAGGTGGATGTAAAGAGGAGGTTCCACAGTTTAGGTAGACGTAAAGAGGAGGTTCCACAGTGTAGGTAGGCGTAAAGAGGAGGTTCCACAGGAGGTAGACGTAAAGAGGAGGTTCCACAGGAGGTAGACGTAAAGAGGAGGTTCCACAGGAGGTAGACGTAAAGAGGAGGTTCCACAGTGTAGGTAGACGTAAAGAGGAGGTTCCACAGTGTAGGTAGACATAAAGAGGAGGTTCCACAGGAGGTAGACGTAAAGAGGAGTTTCCACAGGAGGTAGACGTAAAGAGGAGGTTCCACAGGAGGTAGACGCAGAGAGGAGGTTCCACAGTGTAGGTAGACGTAAAGAGGAGGTTCCACAGGGTGAACAATGTTCTACAGTGTGTTGTTCTGTCTGCCAACGGGAGGACGGTCTCTCCCTGGAGCAGCTGATTGATGATGTCACCACATCAGCTGTTCACTGAACATTATTGTTTACAGTCAGATAAACAAAACAACCTGACGTCACATTCCTGACTCAACAACAGTATTTATAAAGTCATCAGGAGTTTATTTTCTCCGCTATTGTTTCCGGTTGCTGGTGAAATGCATTGTGGGATATCTGCTGGCCAGAGTAGCACAAGTCTCCCCTGATGCATCCTGGGTAAAGTGGGAGGAGCAAGTCCCATCCTGGCATTTTGACCGTGAAGCGAGAGAAGAGCTTCAAGAACTTTGAATGTGAACATGAGACTGATGAGGAGACAGGACACAAGGACACGAGGAGAGGAAAGGACACAAGGAGAGGAAAGGACACAAGGAGAGGAAAGGACACACAAGTACGCATATTGAGAAACGCTGCATGTCCTCCCTGCTGTCCCCTCCTCTTCCTGTCCCCTCCTCTTCCTGTCCCCTCCTCCCTCTCCCCCCACCCCCTCTCTGTTATCAGATGAGTCAGTGTGCGTTCGTGTTCAGTCAGTGATGGCGTCTCTCAGCTTCCTGCTGCTCAGCGCCGCTCTGATCCACGCCGCCCAGGTAAGGACGAGAGACAGCGACGCCACATAGAGAGGGAGAGAGAGAGGCTTCATCCTCATGATGCTGCTGATAGTGAGGCGGCAAGGTGGAGCAGCCTTTCATTTTTCTGCTGTGTGTTCTTCAGTCTGTGTGTGTGTGTGTGTTAATGAGTTTGTGTGTGTGTGTGTGTGTGTGTGTGTGTGTGTGTGTGTGCGGGTGTGTTTATGAGTGTATTGGTGTGAGTCTGTGTGTATATGCGTCCACTTAGAGAGGAGGAACATTATATTTTCGTCGCCATGGCGACAGGAGACAGTAACCCACGGCAACAATGTTAGAGCAGGTCTCATGACACCTGACAACTGTATGTGTGTGTGTGTGTGTGTGTGTGTGTGTGTGTGACTTGTTAATCTGACCTTGTGAGAACCATGTTCCGCTTCAGACCCTGTGAGGACACGCCGGGTCCTCGTGGCCCCTCCCCCTCGGGTCTCTAGTGGTAACAAACTGCTGTGAGCTCAGAGTTTATCATTCTTAAGTTCATGAGTTTATGATTCATGATTTTGGACGTTTTGGATGATGATGTTTTGGATCGTGAACACAAAGAGTATTATCATCATCATCATCACCATCATCATCATCATCATCATCATCATCATCAGGACAGTTTTCTAAACAGGAAGTCTCTCGTATGAATGTGTTTTTATTATTCACATTAAGAGCCAATCAGCTCTCAGATGTGGACAGACAGGTGTTTCCCATCATGCATTAGCTCATGCAGCTTAAGTGTTCATGACACAAATCTACCCAGAATGCATTGTGCCATGATTCTGCTCCGGAAGGTAGCCACTGTTATGTTTAGAGTGACTTCTTAAAGGGGAAGTGCACTCCTTCTTAAAGGGACAGGCAGGTCAGTGTTCATGTGAAGAAGATGAGGAAGACGAACGTCACCGTGACTCAACGACACAAAACATGTTGGCGAAACTATTTGTTGAGCAACAGGTTCTGACCTTTGACCTCTCTCTCAGGCTCTACCTGCAGCCCACGGTGGGGGGCGTGGCCTGGAAGTCTCAGGGGGCGGGGTCAGACGCCAGCGCAGAGACATCCGCAACCTGCTGTCGTACGAGGAACAGATGAGGTCATATCCAGCCGCTCAGGAAGGAGGCGGAGCCGATCACCTGTACTACCAATCAGATGGCTGGGGTGGGCGGGGCTTGGACCAGGCTCTACAGCGATTGGTGCAGAGGGACCAGAGGCAGGAGCAAGAAGAGGAGCAGCGCGCAGGTCAGAGACATTCACCTTGAACTCTGAGCTCACAGGGCCTCCGTTGATCTTGACCTCTGACCCCTGGCCTCCACAGCCTACCTGTCCGCCGTGCTCCGCCTCCTGAGCGAGGCGCAGAGCACGGGATTGGTCGAGCCGGATGACATGGAGGTGGAGGAGGAGGACCAGGGGCCCCCAGGGGACTTCCAGGACTACGAGGAGGCGGGGCGGGGCCTGAGCATGGGGCAGGGCCTGGACATGGGGCGGGGCCTGGAAATGGGGCGGGGCCTGAACATGGGGAGGCCCCCGGCGGCCTGGTGGGGCCTGCTGGAGCCGCGCAGGGCTCGGGCGCTGCTGGACAGGTGAGCGCCTCACGGACAGGTACCATCATCACACCAGGTATTGATCACCTCCAGGTATTGATCACCACCAGGTATTGATCACCACCAGGTATTGATCACCTCCAGGTATTGATCACCTCCAGGTATTGATCACCTCCAGGTATTGATCACCTCCAGGTATTGATCACCACCAGGTATTGATCACCACCAGGTATTGATCACCTCCAGGTATTGATCACCTGTCCTGTGACCAGGATGGAGCCCCAGGAGGCCCAGGCTCTGCTGGAGAGAGCGAGGCGTCAGCCGGCCGGCCGGGGTTCCCCAGGACGAGGAGGAGAACAGGACTCTCTGAGGTCACATTTCCTTTATGTACAAAATATGAATAAATACATCACACATATAATATAAACTGTTACAATGTGTCAATACTGTAAACATTCCATTGGAGACATTTGACCTTGTTGTTATTATTATTGTTGAATTATGTTTCTATTGTAACTGTGATTATCATTGTCAATATTTGTATAATTAATCATATTGTCATTATATTTTTTATTATTGCGTTTTTGTTATTAACATTGTTATTATTATCAATAGTGTTGTTATTGTTTTTAGTATTGTCGTCATCAATGTTGTTGCTATTATTAATATTGTTGTTATTGTTGTCGTTATTATTATTAATATTGATGTTGGTTTGTTGTTGTTGTTGTGCTTGTGTACTGACGGGAATGCTCTCCTCAGGCGGCTGGTTGCTAGGTTACTGTCCGGTCGCCTGTCGGCGGCTCAGCCCGTAAGCTCCGCCCACAGGAGGAGCCGCCGCTCCCTTGACGAAGCGGCTCCTCCGTCGCCTAGCAACGACCCACCTCTGCTCAGAGTGAAGAGGCTGGAGGAGGAGGAGCTCCGCCCCCCTCCTGCCGGGCTGGAAGAACTGCATCATGGGAGTCGTAGGCGCCGGAGGAGAGACGCCCCGAACTACAACCCCCAGATACTAATCGATCAGATCCTGGAGTATATGAGGGAGTAAGGAGAGAGGAGAGGAGGCGTGGGAGGAGGAAGAGGAGAGGAGACAAGGAGAAGAGGAGACAAGGAAACAAGGGAGGAAGGGAGATAAGAGGAGGAGACGATGGAGGAGGAGAGAGGAGACGAGAAGAGGAGGAGAGTAGGAGACAAGGAGACAAACGAGGAGAAGTGGAGGAGAGAGGAGACGAGAGGCAGGGCGCCACGTTCAGACAACACGCCGTGTACAACACACACACACTAGGGCGCATCGGTTTGTCTGGAAACACTACATTACCCACAATCCTCACTTCAATTGTATTCATTTATCCATCCCTAATATATCCTCCTGTCAGTGCTCTGATTGGTTGTTTCTAACACCACAGCTCTCCGCCCCCTTTTGATTAGTCAAATGTTTTGATTAGTTACCGATGGATCGTCTCTTCATCTGCGTTGTGATTGGTTCAAAACATGTCGGTGTCGTCAGAATTAAAGTCTTCAAACTTCCACCTGTGTCTGAAGTCATTAAAGAGTTAAAGAGTTAATAGTTAATAGTTAAAGACTTAAAGAGTTAAAGAGTTAATAGTTAATAGTTAAAGACTTAAATAGTTAAGAGTTAAAGAGTTAAGAGTTAAAGAGTTAATAGTTAAGAGTTAAAGACTGAAAGAGTTAATTGTTAAAGAGTTAAGAGTTAAAGACTTAAAGACTTAAATAGTTAATAGTTAAAGAGTTAAAGACTTATAGAGTTAAGAGTTAAAGAGTTAAAGACTTAAAGAGTTAAGACTTAAAGACTTAAAGAGTTAAGAGTTAAAGAGTTAATAGTTAATAGTTAAAGAGTTAAAGACTTAAAGAGTTAAGAGTTAATTGTTAAAGAGTTAAAGACTTAAAGAGTTAAGAGTTAAATAGGTTTCTTTACCTGTTCACATCAGCAGGTCACTCCAGCTGCTCTGTATTTCATTGGATGCATTTTCTGACCGTACCTGAACATCTGGATAAGCTGCTCTCTGATTGGCTGTCAATAGATGGCGTCACTGATGTCATCCTCCAGTGACAGAGAGACGCTGTGTTGAAACTATTTATTCATGTGGATTAGAACATGGAGCCTGAAGGCATCACCTGGGTTCTGTAAACAACTACAAACATGACCAACCACGCGCTCCTGAACGCCACGAGGGCCAATCACAGCCTCCAGGAGCTTATAGTCCATTCCTCTAGAGGAGGAGGAGGAGGAGGAGGAGGAGCTGCTCTTCCTCCTCCACACCTGGACTCCAAACTCTTCCTGATCAACGAGTGTCCTCTGGTCTTCTGACGGGGACACCTGGACCTGCAGGGACCAGCTGCTGCTGCTGCTGCTGCTGCTGCTGCTGCTGATGATGATGATGATGATGATGAGGGCCTCTTCCTCAGGCTCGTTTTCATACCTCCGCCTCTGGGGATGACAATGATGGGATGAAGATATCTGGAGGAAGAGGAGGAGCACAAGAAAGTGTGTGTAAAGTGTTAAAGAGACAGAAGAAGAAGAAGAAGAAGAAGAAGAAGAAGAAGAAGAAGAAGAAGAAGAAGAAGAAGAAGAAGAGGAAGAAGAGGAAGAAGAAGAAGAGGAGACGTACTTGTTGACTTCACGCTGACATCACCAGACCTGAGGAACACAAACACAATCTCAGGACTTCCCTGTCGCCCCCTCTAGCGAATGCTAGGCTAACTGTACCTGGGGCTAATGCTAAGCTAAGCGGACTAGCTGGCTCACCTGGTGCGGCGCCCGGCGGCAGCAGCGCGTCCTGTCTGCTGGCGAGCACGAAGGCCAGCGTGGCCAAGATGGCGGCGTCCAGAATGCCCAGGAGGGCCAGGATGTACGCCCAGTGGACGGAGCAGGTACCTGGAGAGAAGCTGCCCACCTGAGGCAGGAGCAGCAGCTGGTCACACACCTGGTATACACCTGGTCACACACCTGGTCACACAGCTGGTATACACCTGGTCACACACCTGGTCACACAGCTGGTATACACCTGGTCACTCACCTGGTATACACCTGGTCACTCACATGGTCACACACCTGGTCACTCACCTGGTCACACACCTGGTCACACAGCTGGTATACACCTGGTCACTCACCTGGTCACACACCTGGTCACTCACCTGGTATACACCTGGTCACTCACCTGGTCACACACCTGGTCACACACCTGGTCACACACCTGGTCACTCACCTGCTATACACCTGTTATACACCTGGTCACACACCTGGTCACACACCTGGTCACACACCTGGTCACTCACCTGCTATACACCTGTTATACACCTGGTCACACAGCTGGTATACACCTGGTCACACACCTGGTCACTAACCTGGTATACACCTGGTCACACACCTGGTCACACAGCTGGTATACACCTGGTCACACACCTGGTCACTAACCTGGTATACACCTGGTCACACACCTGGTCACTCACCTGGTATACACCTGGTCACTCACCTGGTCACACACCTGGTCACACACCTGGTCACACACCTGGTCACTCACCTGCTATACACCTGTTATACACCTGGTCACACACCTGGTCACTCACCTGGTCACACACCTGGTCACTAACCTGGTATACACCTGGTCACACACCTGGTCACACACCTGGTCACTCACCTGGTATACACCTGGTCACTCACCTGGTCACACACCTGTTATACACCTGGTCACTCACCTGGTATACACCTGGTCACTCACCTGGTCACACACCTGTTATACACCTGGTCACTCACCTGGTATACACCTGGTCACACACCTGGTCACACACCTGGTATACACCTGGTCACACACCTGGTCACACACCTGGTATACACCTGGTCACACACCTGGTCACTCAGCTGTCACACAGCTGGTCCAGAGCTACAGGTAGACGTTCAGACGTTCAGGTGACTCACCGAGTCGCCGCACAGAGCTCTCATCTCGGGACTCTCCCACGAGTCTGGGAACAAAAGACAAGCCAACGCCAGACAGAAACCTGAGAGACAGACAGGCAGACAGGGAGAGAGAGAGACAGGCAGACAGACAGGGAGAGAGACAGACAGACAGACAGGGAGAGAGAGAGACAGACAAGGAGACAGGCAGGGAGAGAGAGACAGACAGGTAGACAGACAGGGAGAGAGAGAGACAGACAGACAGACAGGGAGAGAGAGAGACAGATAAGCAGACAGGCAGGGAGAGAGAGACAGACAGGTAGACAGTAAGATAATAAGTTAATTTGCAACAATGTATTGGTTGTTATGGTTGACCTTCACGTCCTATCAGACCTTTGACCCTCACGTCCTATCAGACCTTTGACCCTCACGTCCTATCAGACCTTTGACCCTCACGTCCTATCAGACCTTTGACCCTCATGTCCTATCAGACCTTTGACCCTCACGTCCTATCAGACCTTTACATCCTATCAGACCTTTGACCCTCACGTCCTATCAGACCTTTGACCTTCACGTCCTATCAGACCTTTGACCTTCACATCCTATCAGACCTTTGACCTTCACGTCCTATCAGACCTTTGACCCTCACATCCTATCAGACCTTTGACCCTCATACTAGAAGAGGAATTACTGACTTCCAGCAGTCCAGTAGATGTCATGTGACCAGAATGACCAACATAACGTAGTTACGACACACCCAATTCTGGCTTAGCTATTTCGTTAGCTTAGCTCAGACGCTAACGGGACATGTGTCCCGTCTGATGTCCTGAAACCAGTGCATTCTGACGGAGGAGCTTCACTTGAACTGGAGCAGATAATAAGCTACGTTAACGTCCTCCATGTTGGACTCTCGTCCAATCACAGTTCATCTCCGTCAGGACAGGTTTCTATTGGTCAACTAAATATATAAAATAAAATACATTTAGAACTGAAACCACAATAACCAGTATGACCTAACCAGTTGTACCAGTAACACAGGTAGAACGACTTGGACCAGTAAAAGCACTAGAACCAGTGGAACCAGTAGCACCAGCACCAGTAGCACCAGTGGAACCAGTAGCACCAGCACCAGTAGCACCAGGGGAACCAGTAGCACCAGTGGAACCAGCACCAGTAGCACCAGTAGCACCAGTAGCACTGACCCGCCCCCAGCTGCAGCCAGGCGGCGGCCTTGTAGACGGAGGCGGCGCTGCAGAAGCGGAAGAGGCCGAGCGAGAGGAGGCTGGTCACCACGGCAACCAGGGACACGCCTACCAGCACCGCCACGGCCTGGAGGGACGGCAGAGGGGACAGACGGGAGAGACCACCACGGCAGAGCAGGACGGGCCAGTCCACCTCCACACACACCTACACACAGGGACACACAGGGACACACACAGGGACACACAGAGACACACACAGGGACACACACAGGGACACACACAGGGACACACAGGGACACACACAGGGACACACAGAGACACACACAGGGACACACACAGGGACACACAGGGACACACAGGGACACACACAGGGACACACAGGGACACACACAGGGACACACAGGGACATTTTTACTGAAGTTATTGAACATTAAAGGCAGGAGTTGCTGCAACGTGATTGGACAGTCGCCTTTGGGGGCGTGGTTTTGTGTTCCTCACCTCAAACAGTCCCAGAGTGCCGCTGGGAGGGACAGGCCCCGCCCCCAGGTGATGGGCGTCCCCGGTGCCGATCCAGGACGGCTGCACCAGGACAACCACCTGGAGGACGGCGAAGCACAGCGTGCACGCCGCCCAGAGGGCGCCCACTGCGCGCGCACTGCGCACAAACTCCGTCTGGTAGAGCGGGGACAGGGCCGCGAGGGCGGGAGACACCGACATCACTGGGGGAGAGAGAAGGGGGGGAGGGGGAGAGAGAGAGAGAGAGAGGGGGGGAGAGGGAGGGAGGGAGAGAGAGAGAGAGAGGGGGGAGGGGAGAGAGAGAGGAGAGAGAGGGGAGGAGGGGAGGGGGAGAGAGACAGAGAGAGAGAGAGAGAGAGGGGGGGAGAGGGAGGGGAGAGCGAGGGAGAGAGAGAGAGGGGGGTGAGAGAGACAGAGAGGAGGGGGCAGAGAGAGAGAGATTTTTTTATTTTTGAAAAACACTTTATTTACATTTTCTTATCTTTTACGTTTCTTTAAAAAATCTATATTTCAAACAAAACAACAAAATTTACACAAAAATAAAACATGCCCTACCGAATAAAAAGTGGCGCAAACACCAGCTCCTCCTCCACCATCGAGCAAACAATACCGTTAAAACACCACCTCTGTTTAAAAGCATCCAGGTCTCCAATGTGTTTATAAAACCTGAACTCCAGCCAGAGTCTGGCCTGATGTAACAGAGCCACAATGCCCCCCCCTCTGTCCCCTCTCTGTCCTCCACCCGGGACTTCACTCCAGGGAGCGCTTGATTCCCCCACCCTGAGGTCAGCGCGGCTCATGTTGGCGCTGCGGCTCATTAAAACATTAAATAGAGAGGTTTTCTTCAGCGTGATAAATACGATGTGTGGCGGGAGTGCGGGAGTTAAGACCGACATGCGTGACTGTCACTCTCGATGCGTGACGCGTGAGAGCCCCGCATTAGCATACCGTGGTCTCTGCTCGTGTCTGTCTGAACATCTTCTCTGCTGCTAACTCGGGACTCTTTGGGGTCAATAGGTGTGTATGCAGCGAACAGCTTGACAGATGCGCTCCTTAGCGCCATCTACCGGCGCGGAGTCTGAAAAGGAGCCAACGCGCTTCGGCCCGAGTCAGAACGCCTTCCCGTGAGAAGTCGGTTGTGTGGCGGAGAGCGACAAAACACGCAAACGCGTCACGCGCGAAACCGGGAGAGTTGGACGATCCGGTGTTACAGACCGACCTGTGGTAACTCAGGATGTGATCATTACATAACATGACATGTCATTTAGCAGACGCTTTTATCCAAAGCGACTTACAATAAGTGCATTTCAACCTAGAGTACAAACTAAGAACAACAAGAATACAGAAAGTAACATTTCCTCATCATAGTCAAACTACTAAAGTACCACAATAAGAGCCATTCAAGTGCTACTAAAGTGATAGTCTGTGTTTTAATCCAGATATAGTCTAAAGGTGCGTTTTCAGTTTCCGGTGAAGATGTAGAGACTTCCTGCTGTCCTGATGTCAGTGGGGAGCTGGCTCCACCAATCAGGAGCCAGGACAGCAGACAGTCTGATGTAGTGATGAGTTCCAGGTGACGGAGTCACAAGTCGGTTGGCTGTTGCCGAGCGGAGCGAACGTGCCGGGGTGTACGGTGTGACCACATCCAGGATGTAGACGGGCCCGATCCGTTCAGAGCACGGTACGCCAGAACCAACGTTCTGAAGCGGATGCTGCTCCACCGGGAACCATGGAGAGGGCGGAGGAGCGGAGTGGTGTGGGTGGAGGAGCGGAGTGGAGTGGTGTGGGTGGAGGAGTGGAGTGGTGTGGGTGAACCTCGGGAGGCTGAAGACCAGTCGAGCTGCTGCATTCTGGATGAGCTGCAGAGGCCGGATGGCCTTAGCAGGTAGAGCAGCCAGGAGGGAGTTGCAGTAGTCGGCAGAATGACCAGAGCCTGGACCGAACCTGGAAATGACCAGAACCTGGACCAGAACCTGGACCAGAACCTGGACCAGAGTCTGGACCTGGACCAGAGTCTGGACCAGAACCTGCATTCTCCAGATGTTCTGCAGCATGTACCTACAGAAGAGGACGATATTGGCCTCCAGAGAGTTGTGCAGCATGTACCTGGCAGTCAGGGTAGGAACGGAGCTGTCGAAGGTGGTGGCAGGTCCTGAGGAGGTTCAGAGTTGACTGAGCTGTTGGAGGTGGGTCAGGTCCCGAGGCTCCTGGGGTTCAGTCAGGGGTAGGGGCCAACACGGAGCTGTTGGAGGTGGTGGTCAGGTCCTGAGTGGGGTTCAGTCAGGGTAGGGGCCAACACGGAGCTGTTGGAGGTGGTGGTCAGGTCCTGAGTGGGGTTCAGTCAGGGTAGGGGCCAACACGGAGCTGTTGAAGGTGGTGGTCAGGTCGTGAGCAGGGGAACCTTTCCCTGGAAGGAACAGTAGCTCGGTCTTGTCAGTGTTGATCTTCAGGTGGTGTGCAGACATCCACTGAGAGATGTCGCTCAGACAGGCAGAGATTCTGCCACCTGTGTTTCAGACGGTGGGAACGAGAAGACCAGTTGGGTGTCATCGGCATGGCGACGGTAGGAGAAGCCATGCGAACGAATGACAGAGCCGAGAGAATTGGTGTACAGAGAGAAGAGGAGGGGACCCAGGACGGAGCCTAGAGGAACCCCACAGTGAGAGGAAGAGGAGGGGACCCAGGACGGAGCCTAGAGGAACCCCACAGTGAGAGGAAGAGGAGGGGACCCAGGACGGAGCCTAGAGGAACCCCACAGTGAGAGGAAGAGGAGGGGACCCAGGACGGAGCCTAGAGGAACCCCACAGTGAGAGGAAGAGGAGGGGACCCAGGACGGAGCCTTGAGGAACCCCACAGTGAGAGGAAGAGGAGGGGACCCAGGACGGAGCCCTGAGGAACCCCACAGTGAGAGGAAGAGGAGGGGACCCAGGAGGGAGCCTTGAGGAACCCCACAGTGAGAGGAAGAGGAGGGGACCCAGGACGGAGCCTTGAGGAACCCCAGTAGTGAGAGGAAGAGGAGGGGACCCAGGACGGAGCCCTGAGGAACCCCACAGTGAGAGGAAGAGGAGGGGACCCAGGACGGAGCCTTGAGGAACCCCACAGTGAGAGGAAGAGGATCAGACACAGATCCTCTCCAAGTTACCCGGTCAGTCGGTCGGTGAGGTAGGAAGAGAAAAGAGTGAGTGCTGTGCCTGAGATCCCAGGTCCTGAAGAGAAGAGAGAAGGATAAGGACAGAGGAGAGAGGTTGCTCTAGCAGAGTGAAGGATAAGGACAGAGGAGAGAGGCTGCTCTAGCAGAGTGAAGGATAAGGACAGAGGAGAGAGGATGCTCTAGCAGAGTGAAGGATAAGGAGAGAGGATGCTCTAGCAGAGTGAAGGATAAGGACAGAGGAGAGAGGATGCTCTAGCAGAGTGAAGGATAAGGACAGAGGAGAGAGGATGCTCTAGCAGAGTGAAGGATAAGGACAGAGGAGAGAGGATGCTCTAGCAGAGTGAAGGATAAGGACAGAGGAGAGAGGATGCTCTAGCAGAGTGAAGCTGCTCCACAAGGAGGGCCGTCTCTGTTGGCCGGCCTTGAATCCAGACTGGTGGGGGTCCAGAAGGTCGTTGCCGTGGAGACAGGAGGACACTTGGTTAAAGATAGCTCGCTCCAGAGTTTTGGAGAGAGGGAAGAAGAGAGAGCGGTCTGTAGTGGCTGACTTCAGACGGGTGGAGGTGGTTTCTTCAGGAGAGGGTTGACTCTCCTCCTCCAGAGAGTTGGGGAAACAGCCAGTTGAGAGGGAGCTGTTAATAAGATGGTGAGAAAGGTCAGGAGCCACAGCCTGGAGGATGTGAGACGGGGTCAAGGGTCAGCTGGTCGCTCGAGCAGAGGTCACCAAGCTAAGAACTTGACTGGGAGACAGGGGGGTAAACGAGGAAAGAGAGGGGGATGAAGGAGTTGGTGAAGTGATAGAGGATGGATCAGTAAAGGAGGAGCGTATGTCGTCCATCTTGTTTGTAAAGTAGTCGACAAAGTGGCAAAAGGGAGGAAGGAGGAGGGGGACTCGGGGGATCAAGGAGGTTGGAGAAGATAGAGAAGAGCTTTTTGGGGTTAGAGAAGGAAGACTGCATGTTGTCAGGTAGAAAGAGCTTCTGGCTGCAGAGACAGGAGAGAAGGAGGAGAGGAGAGATTGATAGCAGAGCAGGTCTTCCGCTTGATTCCATTTGCTCTTTTTCCTCTCCGTCGCTCTAAGTTGGCTCAAGAGGACCGAGTCAGACGACCAGGGAGGAGAGGACTGGAGGACCGTTGTGTCTTAAAGGACAAAGAGAATCAAGAGATGAAGACAGGGACGAGAGGAGAGTGTCTGCAGCAGAGTTAGGCTGCATGAGGGAGAAGGAGTCAGAGGAGGGGAGAGGATAGGACAGAGGAGGCCAGAGAGGAGGGACAGAGGAGGCCAGAGAGGAGGCCAGAGAGGAGGCCAGAGAGGAGGCCAGAGAGGAGGGACAGAGGAGGCCAGAGGAGGCCAGAGAGGAGGAAAGAGAGGAGGACAGAGAGGAGGCCAGAGAGGAGGGACAGAGGGTGCGAATGTTGCGGTGTACAGGTACAGAGTCTGTGGATACGGGTTGGTTGTCAGTACGAGAGAGAGAGAGAGAGAGAGAGAGAGAGAGAGAGAGAGAGAGAGAGAGTGAGGTCAGAGGTCGACCAGTCTCTAGTGAAAATGTAGTCAAGCTGGTTACCGCTTTGTGAGCAGGAGGGGAGGGGCTGAGTGAGAGGTTAAAGGAGGACAGTAAGAGTAAGAGATCACATGACTTCTCAGTCTGGATGGTCAAGTCACCAGAAGGATGAGCGGGGGGCCGTCCTCCGGGAAGTTGGACAGGAGGACGTCCAGCTCCTCCAAGAAGTCTCCCAAAGAACCAGGAAGACGTAGAGAACAACAATGTGTAGCTGAGCCGGATGAGGAACCGTCACCGCACGAAACTCAAGTCAGCGGGGAGAGAGAGAAACACCATTTGGGGAGATGAGTAAACCTGTACCTCCCCCCCGACCAGAGGGTCTGGGTGTGTGACTGAAGGAGAAGGCCGAGGAGAGAGCAGCCGGTAGACGTGTTGTCAGGTGAGGTCCAGACTGAAGGAGAGAGCAGCCGGTAGACGTGTTGTCAGGTGAGGTCCAGACTGAAGGAGAGAGCAGCTGGTAGACGTGTTGTCAGGTGAGGTCCAGACTGAAGGAGAGAGCAGCCGGTAGACGTGTTGTCAGGTGAGATCCAGACTGAAGGAGAGAGCAGCCGGTAGACGTGTTGTCAGGTGAGATCCAGACTGAAGGAGAGAGCAGCCGGTAGACGTGTTGTCAGGTGAGATCCAGACTGAAGGAGAGAGCAGCCGGTAGACGTGTTGTCAGGTGAGATCCAGACTGAAGGAGAGAGCAGACGGAAGACGTGTTGTCAGGTGAGGTCCAGACTGAAGGAGAGCAGCCGGTAGACGTGTTGTCAGGTGAGGTCCAGACTGAAGGAGAGAGCAGCCGGTAGACGTGTTGTCAGGTGAGATCCAGACTGAAGGAGAGAGCAGCCGGTAGACGTGTTGTCAGGTGAGATCCAGACTGAAGGAGAGAGCAGCCGGTAGACGTGTTGTCAGGTGAGATCCAGACTGAAGGAGAGAGCAGCCGGTAGACGTGTTGTCAGGTGAGGTCCAGACTGAAGGAGAGAGCAGCCGGTAGACGTGTTGTCAGGTGAGATCCAGACTGAAGGAGAGAGCAGGAAGTCAAGCGACTGCTCCACAGCAAAGCCAGAGATCATCAAGCTCTCCTTGAACCCCGAAGACATCTCCCTGATCGGGGAGACCAGCTTGCCGTGCCGGGAGAGCTCTCTGCTCAGGTACTCATCGGTGATGAACGGAGGGACGTTCAGGTACTCATCGGTGATGAACGGAGGGACGTTCAGGTACTCATCGGTGATGAACGGAGGGACGTTCAGGTACTCATCGGTGATGAACGGAGGGACGTTCAGGTACTCATCGGTGATGAACGGAGGGACGTTCAGGTACTCATCGGTGATGAACGGAGGGACGTTGAACACGAGGACGCGGACCGACGGCTGCTCCAGCGGGAACACCTGCACAAACAAGTCTCCCACCGAGAGACCCTCCTCCACCACCTGTTCCACCTTGGACACCTGGTCCAGGAAGATCACGACCGAGCCAGAACAAAGAAACTAACCACCAAACAAAGTCAACTAAGTGAACCCAAACTAATAAACCACACTCAATAAATACATGAAACTATAGAGAAACAAACAGACACACACACACACTCCTTCAGCCGCTCTCACTCACACACAACCTGCCTCACTCACTCACAGCGTCAACTGAGAGAGAGAGAGAGACAGAGAGAGAGGGGGAGAGAGAGAGAGAGAGACAGAGAGAGACAGAGAGGGGGGGAGAGACAGAGAGAGAGACAGAGATTTTTTTTGATTTTTGAAAAACACTTTATTTACATTTTCTTATCTCTTACAACGTTTCTTTAAAAATAAAGTGTTTTAAAAAAATCAGGTTGTTTAAAATGAAATTCACACAAAAACAACAATACTAAAAACAAAAATAAAACATGTTTTAACGAATAAAAGGTGGCGCAAATACCAGCTCCTCCTCCACCACCGAGCAAACAATACCATTAAAACACCACCTCTGTTTAAAAGCATCCAGGTCTCCAATGTGTTTGTAAAACCTGAACTCCAGCCAGAGTCTGGCTCTGATGTTGCAGAGCCACACTGCCCCGGCCTCCGTCCCCTCTCTGTTTTCCAACCGGGATTTTCTTGTCAGATAAATTGCCATCTTGGCTTCTCCGGATAGGAAGTTTAGGAGCTGCCACTTTTCTTTTTCTGTCTTCTTGTAGGCAGCTCCCATGATAAAAACCTTCTCTGTAAAAATGACATTAAAAAGACTAAAAAACAATGTTAAAAGAGAGAAGAAACTCAAAAGTCTCTTACACTCATTAAAAACATGGTAAATAGTCTCCCGGAGGTCACAGAAAGGGCACCGGCTCAGGACAGCGGGATTGATCACTGAGATAAAAGCGTTGCACGCGACAGCACCGTGTAAAATACGCCACTGGAGGTCAGCGGTCCTTTTCTTTAGGGGAGGCTTGTATAGGACCCCCCACTGCGGGCCAGGCCCTCCTGGACCAAGTCTCTTTGACCACACAGTGGGCGGCCTGTTGCACAGTCCGGACCTGTTGATGGTTTTCACAATGTTAAAATACAGAGTCTTCTTGTCTGCTTTTTTTAGTGTACATACTTCTGCGTGGGTCGTTTTTAGCAGGGGCGGTGAGCCCCGGGCTGAGGGAGATGTCTGGGAAGGGGTCTGCAGGGTCCGGCTCTGTCTTCTTCTGGCTGTAGTCGTTGGGGAGGCTCCTCTCCGCCCCGGTCAGCCTCTGCCTCCACAGCTCCAGGGGCCTCCTCGCCACCGTCCGGAATGCAGGCCCAGCAGGAGCCCAGGGCCTGGGGGTCACTCAGCGTCGGCCCCACTGCCTCCACCAGGTGCTGCAGGCAAAGGGTCTTTGTTCGCAGCAGCGCCCCCGTTAGTCCAGGGGTGGCGCTGCTGCTTATGTCCATTTTTGCTCTGTAGATTAAAGGTTCTCTCAACAACCAGAACAGAGATTCAGACTGTGGGCACCTTTCATGACTTAAAAGAGCCCACGACTTAAAAACACCCTGATAAAAAGGAGGCAGCCCACTTAGCTTTAAGATGCTGGAGTCTATTAAAAACAGAGCAGTATCCAGCCCCAGGTGGTCAGCACGTCTGAGGATGCAGCTGGCCACGTCTCGCCACACTAAAACCCCAGGACACGTTAAAAACCTCTGAATAAACTGTAATCTAAAAGTGGCTGTCCGGCTGGCCAGGTGGACAAGGCCCTGTCCCCCCTCCTCTCTGGCTAAAAACAGCACCCCCTGTGGCACCCAGTGTAGACCCTCCCAAAAGAAGTCCACCATCTTCTTCTGAATGTTGGCCAAGAAACCCGAGGGAGGGTCTAAAACCGTTAGCCGGTGCCACAGTTGGGATGTGATAAGATTGTTTAAAACCAGCACTCCACCCTTAAAAGACATCTGGGGGAGCAGCCACTTCCACTTGGAAAGTTTCCTTCTATCTTTTCTGTGACGCCTCCCAATTCTTCTGGACCATGTTTTTTTTCCTAGATGAATTCCTAAATATTTAAAACCGTCCCTTTCCATACAAGCTTTTGTGGAAGAACCGAGGCCGCCACCACTCCCCACAGCGAGGGCTTTTCTCCAGTTCACCCTCGCTGCCGATGCCGTGCTAAAATCCTGTACAATGTGGTTTAAAAGGTCTACATCTTTCTGGCTACTAATAAAACGACAATGTCGTCATACGCCGATAAAATCATCTTCCTATTAAAACCAGGTAAAACCAGACCATGAAGGCTAGAGCGTATCTTGATGAGGGGTCGAGGAGAGTGCAGAGCATCCCGGACAGAGCACAGCCCTGCCGGACCCCTCTACCCACTCTAAAAGGAGCACACAGCCTGCCGTTTATCTTCAGCACACTCTCAACATCACTGTACATCACCTTGATCTTGGCTATGAAACCAGCGCTGAACCCAAACTTCCCCAGAACTTTCCAGAGGAAGCCGTGCTCAACGCCGTCAAAGCCTTTTCCTGGTCTAGAGAAATCAGACCAGTGTCAATACCCAATGAGCTGGAGACCTCCAAAACGTCCCGAATGAGGTGGACGTTGTCCACCATGGACCTGCCGGGGACGCAGTAGGTCTGGTCCCGGTGGAGGACCTGCTCCATAGCTCCCCTCAGCCTGGAGGCGAGGACCTTGGACAGAAGCTTGTAATCCACACACAGCAAAGACACGGGCGCCAGTTACCGATGTCCTGCGGGTTCCCTTTCTTAGGCAGTAACGCGTCAGTACTGCCCTCTGCAGGACATCGGCATGGAACCAGCGGCCAGACTCATTAAAGACCTCCAGGATGTCCCTCCGAGGACATCCCAGTAGGCCTATATAAAACTCAGCGGGAGGCCGTCGATCCCGGGGCACGGCCTCCTGCATTCCCTGCAGGGCAGCTTTCAGCTCTTGGGGGTTATGGGTCTGTCGAGCTCCTCATTGGTCTCCTCGAGACCTGAGGCAGCTCCCACAGAGCCCCTCCGTCGACACTTCCTCCTCCCTATACTCACTGGTATACAGGGAGAGTAGAACCCCACCGCCGCTTGGATCTGGCTTGGCTCCACCACCGGCTGCCCTGCGCCGGTCAGCAGTGAGTGGATCACTGCCCTGCCCTCCTCTTCTCCAGGCCGAAGAAGAAGCTAGAGGAGTATCCATCTCTGCGACGGTCTGGAACCGACCTGACCAGTGCGCCTTGTACTCTCACCTCGAACAGGTCGGAGAGACGCCTTTTTCCCTTTTGAGGACTTCAACATGTCCTCGATCTCCTGTGGACTCACTCAAACTTTCTAGGTCCACTATTTCAGCCTCCAGGTCCTTCATAGATCTGGTGACGTCTCTAGTGACGTTGAAAGTGTGCTGCTGACAAAGAAGTCTAATTTCAGTCTTACCATGGTCCCACCACTGCCTAAGATTGTTAAAAATCACTCTTCCTCAGCCTAAAAACACTCCAAAAAATAAAAAGCACCTCCCTAAAATTCCTATCGAAAGTTAAAACTGAATTAAAATGCCAATACGCGCTCCTGGGTAAAAAGTTCCTAATAAAAACATGACATAAAACCAAAGAATGATCAGTAAAACCAGCGGAACAATGCTGCACATTTTAAAAATACTAAAATGGTGCTTAAAACATACATACGGTCTAACCTGGCTGAGGAGATTCTTCCCCTAAGGTGGGACCATGTGTACTGTCGGCAGTCCGGATGCATCCTTCTCCACACGTCCACCAGGCCATGAGAATGGACCAGCCTCCTCAGAACCTGCTGTGAAGCTGGATGTGGCTCTGTGTGGTTTCTGTCTTTAAAATCATCCTCTGTGCAGTTAAAATCCCCCCCCAAGAATAAAAAATCCTCCGAGGCACAGTCATTTAAAACATCATTAATTTTAGATAAAAATAGCTTCCTCTCTGTTCCGGTTGTTGGAGCATAAACATTTATTAAAACAACAGTAAAAAGGTCGAACCGTGCTTTCACTAGGAATAGCCTCCCCCCGATGATGTGTTTGACCTCCAGTGACTTGGGACTGAAGGCCCTGGACAAGAGGAAGCCCACTCCTCCGCTGAGGTTGGTGTTGTGGCTCAGGAGGACTTCCCCCCCCCACTCCCTCCTCCAGTCCGCCTCGTTGGTGCTGTCGCTGTGCGTCTCTTGTAAGAAGAGAACATCATTGGCTTTCATCTTGTTAAATTCATAAATAGATGTTCTCTTCTTACAATCCCTCGCTCCATTTACGTTTAAAACTCTGACTCTGAATGTGCTCATTAAAAGAAAAGAGTTTAAAAAACAAATAAAACTTAAAAACAACAAATCAATTAAAAGACACATTGGAGCTCTCCACCCCCTCCTGCTGGATGCAAAGCTTGACCTTTAATAAAATCTTTTTAATTCTAAAAATCTCCTGCATATCTTAATGTTTTTTTGCCATGTGATAGCGGCAGGAGTAGTCAAAGGCCACGAGGTCAGGGAAGAACTCCCTGACCTCTACATCTCTTTTATTTTATATAAAAACAGGCTGATCTCGTCAGCTGTATATAAAACTTTTTTTTTTTCTTGACTGTTTAAAACCAGAGAAGGGTCGCCGTCCACTGACCCCTCCTCACCCCCGTTTTCCCCACCTGCCTTGCCCCTCACTCCTCCTCCACCCTGCTGGCTTTGGCCACTCTCACCGCTTTTTTCTTTTTTTTTTTCTTTCTGCACCCCCTTCCTCCTCATCCATCTCCACCTGCTCAGCCCCCCCTCACCTGCACCGTCTTCCTCCGCCCCTATGACTCCATCCACCTGCCCTACTACCTCCATGGGCTTTACACCACTTTTCTTTGTCCTTTTATTTTCTTTTCTCCTCCTCATCATTTTCCACCCCCTCTCGACCTCCACTTCTAACCCGTACCACCATCACCCCGTAGCCCCCATAGCACCATCAACACTAGTTTTTTTGTTTTTTAATCTGTGTCCCCTTTTTTTCTTTTTCTTTCTTGTCCTCTTTTCCTCCATCCTCTCCACCTTTCACCTCCCCCCACCACTGCTTTTGGCAGCTTTCACCCCACAACTTTTTTGGTCTGATTTTTCTTTTTTTCTTACCCTCATCACTTCCCACCCCACCCACCGCCTGCCTCTCGCTGCCCTGCCCAGCTACACCACCACCACCATCACCAACACTCACCTCATTCACACTCTCATCCACACTCACCACCTGTGGGTCGGGTACAGCAGCAGTGATGCCGCTGGTCACTATCCGTTGGGATCGGATCAGCAGCAGCGGCCGCTGCCGTCCCGCCCGCCACGCCCGGTCTGGCCACGCCCCCTCTCAGGGACGGGGCCGTCGCGATTCCGCCGCCGCAGCAGCTGCCCGCACCGGGCTCCCCGGAGCCGCGGCGCGGAGCGCCTGACGGACCCGCCGTCCGCACCAGCGTCGGCTCGCCCGCTTCGAGCAGACCCTCGCGGTGCGCCCCTCCTCCCCGCACTTGAAGCACTTCATCGCCGATGAAGATGCAAAGATGTCGTAATCCCAATCATCTACTCGGACCCGGAAGCGCAGGTTGAGCTCCTGGCTCCGGTCCTTGAGTATCATATAAACCGTCCTGCGGTAACTCAGGATGTGCTTCATCAAGCTCTCCTGAAGCCCGAAGCCATCTCCCTGATCGGGGAGACCAGCTTGCCGTGCCGGGAGAGCTCTCTGCTCAGGTACTCATCGGTGATGAACGGAGGGACGTTCAGGTACTCATCGGTGATGAACGGAGGGACGTTCAGGTACTCATCGGTGATGAACGGAGGGACGTTTGACACGAGGACGCGGACCGACGGCTGCTCCAGCGGGAACACCTGCACAAACAAATCTCCCACCGAGAGACCCTCCTCTACCACCTGGTTCACCTTGGACACCTGGTCCAGGAAGATCACGACCGAGCCGTTCATCTTGGCCGCGGTCTTCACGCTGCCGAACCCGACCTTCTTCCCGACTGCCCGGGCCAACTCCTCCACTCTACACGGGGTGTCACCGGCCAACTCCTCCACTCTACACGGGGTGTCACCGGCCAACTCCTCCACTCTACACGGGGGGTCACCGGCCAACTCCTCCACTCTACACGGGGTGTCACCGGCGATCTTCATGCCGTGATTCCTCGTGTACGTGAGCGGCGGCACCGCGTCGATCATGACGCCGAGCACCCCGGTGAGACACCGGCAGGGGGAAGACACCCAGAGAAAAGAAACCCACTAAACACCAAACAAATGAAACTAAACTAAAGTGAACTAATAAACCACATTAAATAAATACATGTACCTATAAAGAAACGAACAGACAGAGACACATACACGCTCCTTCAGCCGCTCTCACGCACACACACAACCTGCCTCACTCACTCACAGCGCGAACTGAGAGAGAGAGAGAGAGACAGAGAGGGAGAGAGAGGGAGGGAGAGAGGGGGGGGAAGGGAGAGAAAGAGAGGGAGGGGAGAGAGGGGGGAGATAGAGAGAGGGAGGGAGAGAGAGGGGGGGGAGAGACAGAGAGAGAGGGGGTAGAGAGACAGAGAGAGGGGGGGGGAGAGAGAGAGAGAGAGGTGTCTGCATCACAACCTCTCTATCGCATGTCTTATTCTGAAGTTCTCGTTTCATCATCTTTTATTGTGAAAACCTATCGACGCCAATAGGCTGACCTGATAGTTATTGATCTGTGATCAGCTCGTGTCAGGATACAGACCATAATGTCACATCACCACGGTAACGTGTCGAGAACATCAACGCTTCTTCTTTATGGATCCTGTTTCATGTTATTATTGATATCATTATGATCACCGTTATTATTATAACTATGATCAATATGACGATGACGTCATCATCGTCGCTGTAATAACGACTTGAACGTGACCAGAAGCGGAGCGACACAAACACGCCGCGTCAGACCGTGTCAGCCAATCAGCGTCCAGGTGATCACAAGCAGTCCGCACCGGCGATGACGTCATCCTCTCCCGGTATTCTCCGAAACAGACAGACGCAGAGACGGCGTGATGAAGCGGTTCCGCCTGTCTGTCTGTCCGCATGTCTGTCTGTCTGTTTCGGTGCATACCGGGACATGATGACGTCATCGCCGGTGCGGACTGCTTGTGATCACCTGGACGCTGATTGGCTGACACGATCTGAGAGAGAAACCAAATGAAATCGGAATCACGACCAGATGAAAGAAAACAAACCTGCAGCCGGAAGAGATCCACCTGTCTGTCCGTCCACCTGTCTGTCTCTCTCTCTCGGTCTGCTCTTCCGCAGGAGGAGAGGATGGAGAAGAGGGGGGGGGGGGGGGGGGAGAGGAGGCGGATGCGGATGCGGCCGTAGGTCCCCGGATGTAGGGCAACCATGAGAATTCATACGAACGACCCTTTTAATAAACACTGTGACGTCATTCACAAAACATGTAAATATACACCATGTAAAATATTTAAATATATAAATATATTATATAAAATGTTAATATATATATATACATTATATAACATGTTATATTAATATTATATAACATGTTAAAATATACATTATATAATATGTTAATATATATACATTATATAACATGTTAAAATATCAATACATTATACAATATGTTAATATATATATATACACTATATAACATGTTAACACTGTACATATACATTATATAACATGTTAATATATATATACATGATATAAAATGTTAAAATATATATACATTATATAACATGTTAAATTATTTATACATTATATAACATGTTAATATATATATATATACATTATATAAAATGTTAAAATATATATACATTATATAACATGTTAAATTATTTATACATTATATAATATGTTAATATATATATATTATATAACATGATAAAATATATATACATTATATAACATGTTAATGTATATACATTATATAACATGTTAAAATATATATACATTATATAACATGTTAATATATATACATTATATAATATGTCAAAATATATAAAATATATATGTCAATATTAGGGCTGGGCAACGATTACAATTTTTAATCGCGATTAATCGCATGATTTCCCTGATTAATCGCGATTATTCACATTTGTAAACGCAAAATCCAATAATGAATACTAAAGTAGTGTGTATCGCTTGTATTTTAAATGTTGCTCCAGATGAACTAAAGGGCCATAAAACTTGTTAAACACTTAACATCAGTATTTGTATAGCAATTAAATTAAATAAATGCTTTGTGTAAATCTCAACTTAAACAATGGTATCAAAACAAACACAACTAAAGCTTATTGCCATGTTGAGTGTTGATAAATGTATGGATGCGTGTCATTATGTTTGTCCAGGAGGGGGCGCTGTTGCGCCTCATATGGCGTGACGTCACCATGACACCACTTCCTCATAAGGGGATGTTCTCTCTCTCTGTTTAACCTAGCGACTAGAGAGAGAGTTCACCTGCCGCACAACAGCTGATCAGGCTGAGAGGGGGGGGAATAAAGAATAAATAATTAAACCTGCGTTAACGCGCGATAAAATAATTGTCAGCGTTAATTCAGTGATGCGTTAACACACGATTAACGCGTTAACGTGCCCAGCCCTATATATATATATATATATACATTATATAACATGTTCAAATATATATACATTATATAACATGATAAAATGTATACAGACCATATACCATTTTAAAATATAGCATATAGCATTAGTCATGGTGGTAGCAGTAGCTCCACCCTCATTGTGTCCTCCTGCTGTAGCCCCGCCCTCATTGTGTCCTCCTGCTGTAGCCCCGCCCTCATTGTGTCCTCCTGCTAAGTTCATTTACGGCTTCTGGAGCTTTCAACCTGCGACCGTCTTCATCATCTTCATCTTCATCGATCACCATCAATAACTCATCAATATCCAAACATTCAAACGATTATTTATTGTTCAGACGGAGACGTGAACGCTCTTTAACACACACACACACACAATCACCTTTTACATTGAAAAACGTTCATCTCCCGACAGGAAGCTACTTTTTCTGTCTTTTCAAATTAAAACGCTCATAGAATATAAAAACAAACTTTAACATTCAATCACATAAAATTCCACAGGTGTAAAAATCAAAGGCCTCCAAAGTGAGGAAGTGGACACACACACACACACACACACACACACACACACACACACACACACACACACACACACACACACACACACACACACACACACACACACACACACACACACACACACACACACACACACACACACACACACACACACACACACACACTTATTTAAATTCTTTGATGATTATTTTCCTCATGTGATTATAAAGAAATCTGAGGAGGAGACGACATGGAGCACCCTCCTCCTCCTCCTCCTCCTCCTGCTGCTGCTGCTGCTGCTCCTCTTCCTCCTGCTGCTGCTCCTGCTCCTCTTCTTCCTCCTCTTCCTCCTCCTCCTCCTGCTGCTCCTGCTCCTCTTCTTCCTCCTGCTCTTCCTCCTCCTCTTCCTCCTTCCCCTCCTCTTCCTCCTTTTCCTCTTCCTCCTCTTCCTCCTCATCCTCCTCTTCCTCCTCCTCCTCCTGCTCCTCTTCTTCCTCCTCCTCTTCCTCTTCCTCCTCCCTCCTCCTCTTCCTCCTTTTCCTCTTCCTCCTCCTCCCTCTTCCCTCCTCCCTCCTGCCTCCCTGCTCCTCTTCCTCCTCCTCTCCTCCTCCCTCCTCCTCTCCTCCTCCTCCCCCTCCTCTTCCTCCTTTTCCCCTTCCTCCTCCTCCTCCTCCCCCTCCCCTTCCTCCTTTTCCTCTTCCTCTTCCTCCTCCCTCTTCCCTCCTCCTCCTGCTTCTCCTGTTCCTCTTCTTCCTCCTTTTCCTCTTCCTCCTCCTCTTCCTCCTCCTCCTCCTCTTCCTCCTCCTCCCCCTCCTCTTCCTCCTTTTCCTCTTCCTCCTCCTCCTCCTCTTCCTCCTCCTCCTCCTGCTGCTCCTCCTCCTCCTCTTCTTCCTCTTCCTCCTCCTCCTCCTCCTCCTCCTCCTCCTCCTCCTCCTCCTCCTCCTCCTCCCCCTCCTCTTCCTCCTCCTCTTCCTCCTCATCCTCCTCTTCCTCCTCCTCCCCCTCCTCTTCCTCCTTTTCCTCTTCCTCCTCCTCCTCTTCCTCCTCCTCCTGCTGCTCCTGTTCCTCTTCTTCCTCCTTTTCCTCTTCCTCCTCCTCTTCCTCCTCCTCCTCCTCCTCCTCTTCCTCCTCCTCCCCCTCCTCTTCCTCCTTTTCCTCTTCCTCCTCCTCCTCCTCTTCCTCCTCCTCCTGCTGCTCCTGTTCCTCTTCTTCCTCCTTTTCCTCTTCCTCCTGCTCCTCCTCCTCCTGCTCCTCCTCCTCTCAGCTCCATGGAGGGATCTCTTCTCCAAACTTGCAGCAGTGAGCAGCGTTTTTAGCTTCAAACAGAATCTGAACAAAAGAAAACAGAGTTGAGACGAAGACGAGGCCGAGGGACTCGGGCGAGACGAAGACGAGGGCTCACCTGGTGGTGGACGTAGGCCTCACACAGGTAGCACCACACCGACAGGTCGGCGGCGCTCAGCACCAAAGGGTGCTCCGCCGCGGCGCCGTGAGCCGCCATGTGCTCGTTGACGTAACGGCCACACAACACCTGAGACGGGACGACAGGTGAGACGCGGCACACCGGCCACGGGAGACGGGGGGTGAGACGCTCACCTGGTAGCAGGTGAGACAGGTCCAGTTCTCAGCGCTGGAGCCGCAGGCCTCGCACGCCCGGAAGACCTCGACGCCCGAGGGGGGGAGGGGCTTAACAGCATCCAGGTGAGGGCACCACGACAGAGGCTCCACCACGTACAGAGGGGGCTGACCACAGAGAGACAGACAGGTGAGTCAGACAAACACAGAGAGACAGACAGGTGAGTCAGACCACAGAGAGACAGACAGGTGAGTCAGACCACAGAGAGACAGACAGGTGAGTCAGACCACAGAGAGACAGACAGGTGAGTCAGACAAACACAGAGAGACAGACAGGTGAGTCAGACAAACAGAGAGACAGACAGGTGAGTCAGACAAACACAGAGAGACAGACAGGTGAGTCAGACCACAGAGAGACAGACAGGTGAGTCAGACCACAGAGAGACAGACAGGTGAGTCAGACCACAGAGAGACAGACAGGTGAGTCAGACAAACACAGAGAGACAGACAGGTGAGTCAGACAAACAGAGAGACAGACAGGTGAGTCAGACAAACACAGAGAGACAGACAGGTGAGTCAGACAAACACAGAGAGACAGACAGGTGAGTCAGACAAACACAGAGAGACAGACAGGTGAGTCAGACAAACACAGAGAGACAGACAGGTGAGTCAGACAAACAGAGAGACAGACGGGTGAGTCAGACCACAGAGAGACAGACAGGTGAGTCAGACCACAGAGAGACAGACAGGTGAGTCAGACCACAGAGAGACAGACAGGTGAGTCAGACAAACACAGAGAGACAGACAGGTGAGTCAGACAAACACAGAGAGACAGACAGGTGAGTCAGACAAACAGAGAGACAGACAGGTGAGTCAGACCACAGAGAGACAGACAGGTGAGTCAGACCACAGAGAGACAGACAGGTGAGTCAGACAAACAGAGAGACAGACAGGTGAGTCAGACAAACACAGAGAGACAGACAGGTGAGTCAGACAAACAGAGAGGCAGACAGGTGAGTCAGACCACAGAGAGACAGACAGGTGAGTCAGACAAACACAGAGACAGACAGGTGAGTCAGACAAACAGAGAGACAGACATGTGAGTCAGACCACAGAGAGACAGACAGGTGAGTCAGACAAACACAGAGAGACAGACAGGTGAGTCAGACAAACAGAGAGACAGACATGTGAGTCAGACCACAGAGAGACAGACAGGTGAGTCAGACAAACACAGAGAGACAGACAGGTGAGTCAGACAAACAGAGAGACAGACAGGTGAGTCAGACCACAGAGAGACAGACAGGTGAGTCAGACCACAGAGAGACAGACAGGTGAGTCAGACAAACAGAGAGACAGACAGGTGAGTCAGACAAACACAGAGAGACAGACAGGTGAGTCAGACAAACAGAGAGGCAGACAGGTGAGTCAGACAAGCACAGAGAGACAGACAGGTGAGTCAGACAAACACAGAGAGACAGACAGGTGAGTCAGACCACAGAGAGACAGACAGGTGAGTCAGACCACAGAGAGACAGACAGGTGAGTCAGACAAACAGAGAGACAGGCAGGTGAGTCAGACAAACAGAGAGACAGACAGGTGAGTCAGACAAACACAGAGAGACAGACAGGTGAGTCAGACAAACACAGAGAGACAGACAGGTGAGTCAGACAAACAGAGAGACAGACAGGTGAGTCAGACAAACAGAGAGACAGACAGGTGAGTCAGACAAACACAGAGAGACAGACAGGTGAGTCAGACCACAGAGAGACAGACAGGTGAGTCAGACAAACAGAGAGACAGACAGGTGAGTCAGACCACAGAGAGACAGACAGGTGAGTCAGACCACAGAGAGACAGACAGGTGAGTCAGACCACAGAGAGACAGACAGGTGAGTCAGACAAACAGAGAGACAGACAGGTGAGTCAGACAAACACAGAGAGACAGACAGGTGAGTCAGACAAACAGAGAGGCAGACAGGTGAGTCAGACCACAGAGAGACAGACAGGTGAGTCAGACAAACACAGAG